>SZWC01004763.1:145553-167349 GCA_023375785.1 Penium margaritaceum | reverse complement strand
GCGGTTGCAGTGATGAGTGGCAGGAGCGACAGCCACACATGATAGCAGCAGCAGCAGAAGATCCTGGAAGGACCCACCACAACTACGTTGTAGTGGAGACAGTGGCGGCAGCCGCAAGCAACAACAGCCGGAGAGACAGTAGCTGTAATAGTAAGCAAGAGCGGGAAGCACCTGTAACACCATTTGCTCTGGGTAGCAGTTGTAGCAGTAGAAGCAGCAGGAGCAGGTGCCGCACCAACGACGGAGGGTACCACCTGCACTAGCAGCCGTAGCAGGAGTGACATTGGCGAGCAGGTGTCTAAGCAGCAGCAGAGGGTTATCGCCTAAGTAGCAGCTGCAACAGCAACGGCGGCTACAAGCAGCTACAGGTATGGGAGTGGCGAGCAGCTTGAATAGTATTGGCGGAGGGTTGCAGTCACAACAGCAACCTCAAAAACAGTGGCAATGGCGAGCACCTGTAGTAGCAACGGCGGAGGGCAAAAACCTCAGTAGCAGCCGTAACAGCAAGGGCGACTACGAGTAGCTGCAACGGTGGTGGCAACGAGCACTAACCAGCAGTTCTACCAAGAGGGACGGTGCACAATAGTCGTGGTAGCAGTAGTAGGAGTAGTGTAGTCGAGCTGCTACACGCGCACTCTGCAACCATAGCAGCTGTGACGCTCATAGTAGTAGTAGTAGCAGCATTGGTAGTGGCGGTGGTGATTAGCCGCAACAGCACCGCACGGAAACAACAGCTGTAGCGGTGGCGGCACCAAGTAGTTGCAGCGGACGGCCGCTATTATTCACGCCCGCTTTAGTAACAACAACAGCAGCAGCGCGCGTAGCAGTGGGAGCCCCGGCGGTAGTAGACACTATTGTAGCTTGCTTGCAGTGCAAAGCTGCCTTCCACCTTTACGCTAAAAGAGAAGCTTGCCCTCGGGCAAGCTCGCCTGTCGATGATCTCGCCAAGCTCGCTCACTCGATGAGCGAGCTCCTTGAGCAAGCTCACTTGACAAACTCGCTCAAGGCAAGGTTCGAGCCTGCACACAACAAAAAGGAATAAGGGGGGGGGGGGNAGGACAAAGGGGGCTCCTCGAGTGGGGTCACCCAAGAATAACCCCCATTGGGGCATCCAAGGAGGTGGCCCCTGGAGAAGAAAACAGGGGAAAAGAAGAAAAGAATCAAAGATGAGAGGATAAAGGAGGTTTGAGGCCATAGTAGTCAGCTGACAGCGACAAACGGAGCAGTTGTAGTTGTAGCACCAGCAGTACGAGTAGCGCTAGCGATTGAAGGAAGTGTGGCAAGGACCATCGCCGTTGGCGTTGACGGCGGCCATAGGCGGCAGCAACAAGAGCAGCAGCACCAAAGGCAAACTGAGGTTGCACATTGCGTTTGCCGAGCGATAGTAGCATAGCAATCGTAGAGCACTCGTACAGCAGCGCACCATTTGCGTGGTGGTGGCTGCCCTCCTCATGGCGTCGCAACACATTTGAGAGATTGTGCTTCGATCGCCCACCTCCCCCTGTGCCCTTATGCCAATGGGAGCAAGCGCCACGTGCACTCACCCACGCCGAGCTCTGGTTATGAGTAGACTTGCGTGGCATGGAGCGTAGCCGGCCCTGTATTAGGCACCAGCTCTCCATAAGTGGCAGGCACCGTGTCCACAGTGCCATACACGTCAAGCATCTAATAGCTTTGTCTGCTACTATTGTGGGGATTGGCACCATGGCTTGCGCCAATGTTGCCAGTGCCCCGCAGGATGGCGACCACCCTGGATATGGTCCCGCCCTTCTTCTTCATCATCTGACCCACAAACCTCAGTCGATACTCTGGCACCCCTCAGTGGAGCTATGGCGGTGTTGTACGCCAAGCTCTAGGGTCTAAAGCGCATGGTGCAACAACTCAGAGGCCATGTGGTCTCTCAGTAGGCCGTTGCCACCATGTAGCTTCAGGCACCCCCATCTTCCTCCTCGCCATCCTCGCCTCCATCAGTGTCCTCACCTGACAATGCCACGCCTCCCAACCTTAGCTATACATGTGACGCCATGCGCTCTGTGTTGGAGTCAATTAGAGTCATCCCTACCTTTGACCCCTCCGATTCTGTGATAGTCCCTTTAGGTCGCCGTCATTGCTCTTGCACTCGGCACGTGAGGAAACGCACGTCATGTTTGGCGAGACGTGCCAAGGAGGCACGAGCAGTTGCAAAAGTTGCAAACTTCATCGCGGAGATGACTCTCTCGTCCCAAGTCGCAGGGTTGGTGCGGCACCCCTTCTTACCCTCTACCAGTGTGTCGGTAAAAAGGGGGCATGGAGTGTTCTCCGACAACCACCGGAGAGTGCAGGAGGGATGCAACAGACGGTGCATCATGACACGATGCTCTTAGTGAGGAGGAGACATCCGAGGAGTGGTCTGGCGTGGAGTCGGAGGCAGACGAGTGGTCCAACGCGAAGTTGGAGGTGGACATAGCGATGGAGATGGGGATAGGGACTATAGCCGACGCTATAGTGATAGCAACCAATGTGGTAGTTGTGGCAGTAGTACCAGACGAGACAGTAGCAGCAGTGGTGGTGATAACTGATGCCCTTGGAGCAGACGTCCGATCAGTGGGCGTGTCGACAGCCATCGACATCGTGGTAGTAATTGGTGTACCAGTCATTGCTATAGACGACACGAGAGCAGTGGATGCCCTTGTTGGTGTAGACACCATGATGATCGTCGCCCCTCTAGTAGCCGGTACTATTACAGCACGAGCAGACACTCCCTTAGCCACAACATTAGCCATTACAAGAACTCATGTAGAGGGGGCACACAGAGAGGCAAGATACATCAAGGTTGCCAGCACATGTGCTATGGCCGACGCCACTGCCACAGCTGTCTGTGGAGGTACAGCTGTCACAGAGGACACAGATCGAGAACCAGTTTGAGGATATAGTCGCACGTGCAGATAGGCAGCAGCTAAACCTCACGCTTGAGATACATGCAGTGAGTACATTTTGGAGCACCGCAGACACCGCGGGTTGTTGGGTAGCGGTAGTAGACGTCGAGGATGTGTAAATGCGCCTTGAGCTTGTTCAGTGGAAGTTCCATGGTGTAGTGTGGTCGGACTTGCATTGATAGTTGGACTTGCATCGACCGTCGTTCGAACAGCACCGACAGTTGGGTCAAAGTGCGCCGAAAGTCGGTCGGAATGACGGTCGACTTGCGCCGACAGTTGGAGGAGGTGATGTCTGTGGATACTTCAGCAGCGATGTCAGGAGCAGCCGTTACCGTGACCCACACTTCTGACAACCGAGTGGTGGCTGAGTCCACGGCATTTGATGAGCCTACAGCAGTCACCCCTACATGCACATCTACCATGGAGGATGCAGAGTGAGCTGCGGACCTCTGGCTCATGGCTTCCCTAACCGACATCAATGACACCATGGCGGTTTCGGCTAACGATACATCTACACACGTCCGAGCTACAGTTCCAGTACTCGAGCGCCTGCGCTCCACGGTTGATGAACAGGAGGTAGTCGTGGCTCAAGCGTAGGCGCATGTGCAGGATCTCATCTCCGAGCGCCGAGCGACCAGCAGCCGTTGTCACACTATGGATGTTCCAGCACGATAGGTTACCAAGGAATGCGTCGAGGATGTGCACGCACGTCTTGAGGCAGCTGAGAGGTCTCTGGCACGAAGCTCCGGTTGAGTTTATGCTTGTCGAGACCCGCGCACCAGGTGACTTTTACCGGTGGGACGTGGAGACCCATTGCCTCCATCTCTTATGTATGTTCCATGCATGCAATAATGTGTGGTTGAGACCCCGACCCTCGAGACACGTTTGAGGGTCATGAGGAGACCTTGTTGCTTTGTTTTTTTTTTATTTTTTGGTTTTTAAGATGGTCCAGGCAGAAAATCCCTCCCACCGGGCTCCCTTTCGGAAGCTGCTACCTTGGTGACTGTTTGATCCGCTCAGCTTGGGTCCGATTTGGCGTCGGCGTGTTCGGCGACCGAGGTTGTTGCTTTGTACCTCTTGTGTGATGTTTGGCACATGGGTTTGTGATTTGTGTTTTGGACGGTTGAGACCCGGGCACTTGGTGAGCTACTCGAGTGCCACGAGGAGAGTTTGTATTGTGGTTGGTGTTTGCGAGAGACAGTGAGTGTAGCCCCTCACTCGTCATTGTGGTGTCGGCTGTGTCAGCCAAGGGGAGTGTTGATTTGTGTGGCTTCCACCCGTCACGAGCGACGACCGTGGTGACCATCCGTATACCCCGCACTCATGGTATTAAGCAGTAGTACTAGAGAGCAAAGCAACATGATCCCTGCTGTGAACGCATTTGGCACCGGAGCATTGACAAGTGGTGGATCCATGCACCAGCATCTGCCAAACAGCTGCTAGGACATCCCAGGTGCTTGCCTGGGTCCTTTCCGGTTTATCTGCAGATGCTAGTGTTTTCTTGGTGGATGGGCTCTCGAGCTCGATTTGCATTGTCTGTCCACCGATCGATGCCAGACTTGTGCATGTAATCAGTGGTGGCATGCGTCTTGAGATTTTGCATCTCTAGGCTTAGACTGTGATGCGCTTGGATACCTGCGCGCAGGTATATGGCCAAAACAGTGGTTTTGGGCCGGTTGTAGGACAAACTGACACTACGCGTACGTTACTTGCTGTGAGTCGCGGCAGGTGTTAATGTTGTGTTCTTTTCAGTTTTCATCTCTCTCTCTCTCTCTCTCTCTCTCTCTCTCTCTCTCTCTCTCTCTCTCTCTGCATGTGTTTCATTCTACGAAAGCATATTTGACAGTGGTTGTGTCGCATAGCCAAGCCCTTGCCGTTGTGCGTTTGACCTGTGTTTACGCTGCGAGCTGACTGAGCATTGAAACCAAGTCAGCAGTAAGCATAATTGGAAGCTTCTTGGCAATTACATTGATCACGTCCACAAATGTGGCTTTCCTAGAAGCACTTTCTACCCTGCTTTCTTTTGCGCTCCACCTTCCTCCACTTTTGGTGCCATCCTTTTGTACGTGGAGGATTTGCTCATTGCATCTCCGAGGCAAGTTGTTCAGGGGGCCAGAACTCTCCAACAGTAAGCTTATAAACTGAAGTTATGTTGGTCCAGCCGGAGTCTTTTTTGGTATGGAACTGGAGCAATGCAAAACGAACATCGCACAAGGCTAGGTATGTTTGCAGCCTTCAAGAGCGTTTTGCCTTACTCCTCATAGGAGCTGGATCACAGCTCAGTTTAGGATACCAAGGTCATATCCTCATTTGCTGTACTTGTGGAGAAATTGACTGGTTGTAGCTAATCTGGTGCTGATCTTTAGAGGGCCACCCGACCAGGCTACCCATGTGTTGTGGTGAATAGCAACCCTCGGTTTTATGCCAAGATGTCGGGCTTGATCCCCTGTTGTGATTTGTGACGTTCCTGTCAACCTCTACAGTTTACTGTGAGCACTCGGCCATGTCCATGCTCGTGCAGATCCTTGATGCGGACCCAGGTGGCATCGAGGTGTTGTCTAGTGGTGGACTATCTGCTCAGAGCTGATTGACGATCGCCCCAGAGTTCAGGATGCTGTCTGGGACCTACTCTAGTTTTTCTGTAGCTTGTAGGATGTCATCGGTGGACTAGCCGTGGACCCGAGTTGCATCGTTTTGCATTGTGTGTCACCATTTGTTGCCAGATGCATGCATGAAAGCAGTCGTAGCGTTTATTTTGAGATTCTACACGTGTAGGTTCAGATTGCGTAGCATTCTGACTTGTCTAGGCTGAGTTATGGCCAAAACAGTGGTTTTGGGCCGGTTTTAGGACAGATCTTGCGCTGCCACGTGCGACACTCGCCGTGCGCCGCGGCAAGTACTTAAGCCATGGACTTGTCATTTGTCATTTCTCTCTGCAAATGCTATTGAAGCATTCTGACACTTTGCCTTGTGTCGCCTAGCCGGACCTTTACCTTTGTGTACACGACTTGTGACTGTCGTCACCGTCTGACGAGGCACTGACGCCTAGTTAGCGTTGGTATCGCTAGGAAGCTTCCACGCATTTTCTGATGGTATCAGAGCAGGGAGACCTCTCTCATTGATCTGCACCGCAGAGATGCAGTAGCAGTAGCAGTAGTGAGAGTCACCGCAGCCACCGTATCCTAGGACTCGTTGTAGCCATTTTCATTAGCGACATCACCACGCAGTCCCCATCACCTCACCCGGTGAGTTGTGGCTGTTACCAACTCCAGCAGCAGCAGCAACGGGTGGCAGCAGCATCTGTGTCAGGCTGGGCATTCTGACAAAAAAAAAGGAAGCAGCTCGTAACAGCAGCCTGCACCAGCCCCCAGCACGTAGCAGCGGTTGCAAGTAGCAACAGTGCACAAAAGAAGCAACAGCGAGCAGCGACAGCGGTAGCAAGAAGCATAAGAAACAGCAAGAAGAAGCAGCTGTTGTGAACCGAGGGGCGCCCGGCGTGACAGTCACACGCCTCGGCGTGTGACCGAAATGGGGCAGCCGAAATCTACTCGGTGCTCCGAAGCCCTTTATCGAGGCGCACTCATGCAAATAATACATGCATCATGTAGTACGGTCCACGAGCTTTCCAACGCACCAAAGAACGCCTCAATCCGTGAAGAAACGGCTAAGTTATGGCCGTTTGAGTGCTCCACGCGTGACGGCCGCTGGCAGCACCACCAGCGGGGGTCACGGCCGCCCGAAGCGCCTTTGCTTGCGAATGCAGCTCCAGCCACCATCCCGAAGCGCCCATGGACCCCAATGAACCTTGCCTCATTGGCTAAGCGTCCATCCAGGGGCGCTTTGGCTGCAGTGGGCGAGAAAGTCGCTCCGCCTCGTTGGGGTCGAACTGGTGCTCACGTCCATTTTCCGGACGCGCACCACCCAATTTTGCCTGGCCGTATCTTTCTCGTCCCTGACCCGAATGACCCGGTTCTTGGGCCAAACCTGCACGGTTTTTGACGTCAAATACAATCATGGCCTCAAACAAGGTGTTTGATGCCATCAGGGTGATGAAAAATACCGCCTCGACCGGCGGGTCCCGTAACATTACCCCCCCCTCCGAGGCGCGCCGTCCCGGTGCGCTCCCGACAGACTCAGAAGACGTCACCTGCACCACCACTCCGGTGACAGGGAATCCAGCAGCTGTGTATTCACAGGTATCTGCCACCCTTTGCCAGTCCAGCAATGTGCAGAAAGAGCCTCACGTGCGTCCAGCCCGCCACCAACACCGGTGGAGGAGCCATTCCTGCAGTTGTAGTTATTGCGATCCAGCAGCACCTTCATCCACCAAGAACCCCCTTGGCCTTCCAGTGCTTGTCCGCCAGTCGCAGCATCCACATTGCAGCATGAGGGGCTGCATGGCCCTCTCCTAGCAGCCAAACCGCTGCTAGAGACCGAGGTTACCGCCACGCAACGCCTCACCCTCACCTTGCCGATGTGGCGAAGTGAGATCCCGTCCCCTTCATGACAACAAGATTGCACAACCAATCCGGTTCCGAACTCCAGGCACGCAACCAGTTCCGGTCGATGAAGAAGACGTAGTCATCCATTGAGCACATACGAAGAACACATCGCACGTAGCATCGCCCACATGGATAGGTTACTTGATAAGAGGTGTGCTGCACGCCACCAATATGGACATCCACTGTACCGCCGATGCCCCCTCCAAGGTGCAATGCCAGCCCCCTCCTTGCAGTCAAGTTGTCGTAGAAGCCGTAATCCGCGCCGCCAACCAGCAGACCGCGCAGCTTCCTCCAACCCTTGGAATCCCAAAACCGGAATCCCAAGAACCAGCCCTAGGGAAACCCCTAGAACTGCCAGGCCCTCCTTCACCCCCATGAGCAAACAAACAGCACCATAGTAGGCGGAAGCCGTTCCGGACTGGTGCTCAATTTGTGGATGAAGGATGTACAGCAGCAAGAAACCTTACCCTCACTGCTGCTGCCCAATGCCCTGCTTCGCCTTGCGCTTGGGGCACTCCTTCCTGCGGTGACCCTCCTCGCCGCAGCACCAACACTTGGTTCTCGGTCCTTGTTGCTTGTCCAAGCCTTGTTGCTCCCCTCGGATCACATCCACTTCCATGGGCACAGCCTGATCTGGCTACTCCACCCAAGACTGTGGTGCAAATCTGCTCCGGCTTGCATTGTAGTCGACTGCGTCGAATCGTTCTGCTGCTGAAACCAGCTCTGCAAAGGTCCGCAACCCGAGCACCGCGAGTTCACGTTGGACGTGCGGCTTCAGGCCGTCATGGTAGCGATCGTATGCCTCCGCATCCGAGAGGTCATTGATGTGCGCCGCCAAAGCCATGAAGCGTGTAGTGTAGTCCAGGACCGATCCGCCTTGCTTGACGTGCTTGATCTTATCACGTGCGACTCGGCTGCCGTTGAGGAGGTCGAAACGCGCCTGGAGCATCGTCTCGAACTGCTCCCACGTCTCTGGCTTCTCCGTCAACGCCCGCGCACCAAGCTGCACTTCCCGCCCCAGCGGTATACTCAACAGTGGCTGAAGCCGTGTCCCGGCCCCCAGCCCGTCCGGCAATCCAGCGGCGTTCCGCCGGCACAATGCCGACCACCACTGCAGCGCCATTCCCCGGAGTAGCGTAGGTGCATACTCCAGTCTTGTGGCATCTTCTTCCACGGGAACGCCCAACTCCGTGAAGTACGAGTTCACCGTGAAGAGCCACTCACGCGCACTGCCCTTGCCAGTGTAGAACTCCGGCTCCTTCGGCTTGGGCCGCCGAAAGGCAGGTGCGGATGCCAATGCAACACCCCCCAACGCACTGCTCCCTTGGCCAACGTACCTCGCCTCAACCTCTGCGCGCAGCTGCTGGTTCTCTTGACACAACTGGTCAAGAGCACGCCGGATCTCCTCCATGAGGAAAGCCTGGTCAAATTCCGCTGCCGCCATGGTTCCGGTTGTGACGAAAAAATTCTGGCCAAACGCAGTTGTGGCAGATCTGCTGCCTCGCTTGGGTCCGCGCAAAGCCGAGCGAACGTCCACGGCTCTGATACCAAATGTGAACCGAGGGGAGCAACAAGGCTTGGACAAGCAACGAGGACCGAGAACCAAGTGTTGGTGCTGCGGCGAGGAGGGTCACCGCAGGAAGGAGTGCCCCAAGCGCAAGGCCGTGGGTAGTGCCGTGGGTAGTGCCGAACTGCGGCAACAGTTTTTAACATCATTGCAACAATAGTAGTAGCATTGTAGCAGCACTAGCAGCGGCCGCAACAGCAGCCGCGGTAGCAGCAGCGGCCGCAACAGCAGTGCTGGGCAATAGTAGCCACGGCTGCTGTGCTGCGTATCACTGCTATGTAGCTTCGCTGCTCAGCCGCACAGACTCTGCGCAGCTACGTAGATTCTACGCAGCTGCGCAACTGTGTAGCCACGCGAGGGGGTGACGAGGTCCCCCCCCCCTTTTCCACCAAGGAGTCCTCGTGACTCCCACCGAAAAAAAAATTCATTGGCGTAAAACTTGCCAGCGTAAAAAATGCTAGCATTGTTTTGCTAGCATAAATAATGATGGCATTGCTGGCTGTGTTGACGTCAGCAATTTCGGGGTCAAAACATCATTTTTTCTGAATGTTTCAACTCCTCGAGAATTGCTATCGGTTTCTTGTTTAGAGCATTTTTCACGTTTGGCCCCAAACTGAGCGCTGAAATGGCTCCAACCGGAGACAAGGACAAAGGACCACCTGATCCCTCCTCCTCCTCAAGGGTCCTGAGCCCACACGCGTAGGTCATTGAGGACTTGTGCAGTCAGTAGGATGAGATACATCGCCTACAGCAGCAGCAGACCGATGCCATTCGCACGCTCACTGATCTTGTGCGTAGTCAGTCCACGTCTCCACAGCAAACCTCCGGGGGGGGTCGGCGGTGTCACACCTTCTGCATGGCAGTCAGCATCCACACCGAGGAGAGCAACAGGACAGGACCCGCCACTTCTTGATCCTTTGTTGGAGGACCCTGACATGCCAGGCATGGAGGATGACACTCTCTAGAGGGAGATTCGCTCACTTCACGAGCGTATCTGCCAGCTGCAAATGTGTTCCGGTTCCCTGTTCTTGGTGATCCAATCCTCCTGTGAGCCCTACCTCAGTGACTTTCCTCATCTTGGTGTCTTCCCCATGCGTCGTCTTTCCCAACCTATGGTTGCTCTCCCTACGGAGCGGCAACCTAAGGACTTCGAGACACCGCCTCCATGATATGTCAGCGAGGACGGCTTTGACTGCTGGGAAACCCTTTTCTAGGTCTGGGCCACTTCAGAGGGGGTTTGGCCCTGCTACCACAGTCAGTACCAGATTACGGATCGTGCTCAGGTGCTGACAGCGGCTCAAGCGATGCACAGGCTCCTTTACTCCATTCCACGCGAGATTGTCGTGGACTTTTGTCCTTTGCTTCAAGAGGCCGGTACAGGCGTGGGTGCTGACCCACATCGGGGCTGGGAGATGGCATTGTCCTTGCTTGCTACAGAGACGCACGCCACCCACCCGGCTCACATCAGCGCCTGCCATTCCCTTCAACAGGGACCTGCCAAGCCCGCAGCCGCTTACTGGCAGCACGCCATGCGCATCTACACGCGCCTTGGGATCTCAGGAGGTACATAACTGTAGGCGCTTCGCACCATCATGATCAGAATCTGTCTTGAGCACGAAGGCATCTTCTCTGGGTACAGTGATGCCGTGCTCGAGCCCTTCTCCACCTCTCTTCCGCTTCTTCTTTGGGCACACAGCTTTTCCTCCAGGTGACTTCTGCCCGTGAGGCAGCCGTCGCCCATTATGAGAGTTCACTTGGTACACCGGTCATCGCGTCACCACCAACGCCTCTCTCGTAGTTCACTTCTCCATCCTCGGGTACGCCCTCCTCGTCTCCTTCCACCCTGGCCACCCCGACTCCAACGGAGGGTGTGGCAGCAGTAGCACAGGGTAAGAAGGGCAAAAAGAAGCGTTGCTCGGACCAGCAGTAGCCATAGTAGTAGTAGTCATCACGCGGTAGCAATGGATGTACCATTCACTGCTACAACTGTGGAGGCACTCATCGCTACACCAAGTGCGCTCGACTAGGCGCGAATCGCTCGCGGTCTTTAGGCTGCACCCGCACAGCGGTCTATGTCGAGCAGCATAGCCTGTGGTCGCAAAGCGACCACGACCGCAACATTTTGCGCTTCCCCACCAGCGAGCAACGGCGACCCGGAACCACGTGAACGTACCATCGCCTAGCTCCATCAGCTCCTGGCGTTTCGCTCTCAGGGAGGTGCAAGTGTGTTGTCACAGCCGGGTGGTTCACAGACTGTTTGTTCGTCTGTTCTCATATCTCGTAATGACTTTTGTGGGGGAGCACAGCTGGCATGTGATTATGATGGGCCTAAAACTACATATTGGATTTCTGAGTCTCATCTATGTGCCCTTTGTTGTTCCCCCTCATTTGTTGCCGAGCGCCCGTTTGCAACTGAGTATTCCATTGCATGTTGCACAGTAACGTCCTCCAGTCGTGATTCGGCTGGTACTTCAATCATCAATTCCGGTGCCATTCACCACATGACCTGTCACCGTAGTGTCTTTGTTGTCCCCGGTCCTGCGGCATCTGTTCATTCTGTTTGTACATGTTCTGGTCAGTCTTTGCCATTCCAAGGTGTTGGGGTTGTACGCTTTGATGGTCCGTCTGGCCCCTTGTATCTTTCCGATATGCTTTTTCTGCCTGACCTTGAGCTCAGCTTGCTCTCTATGTGTGCCTGCACTCTGATGCGACTCTTTGTGGAGCACACAGTAGACTCCGCGACAGTGACTGCTCTGATACTCGCACTATTGTTCTTCGTACCTCTGTTCTAGATGACCTGTATCGTGTTCCTCAGATCTCTTCTTCTCCTTACTCCACTTCCCCTCCTCCTTGTGTGTCTGTCATTGGTGTCCTGTGTGCTGAGCACCAACGCCTGCTGCATCACCGTCTGTGTCATGTGGGCTCCGGCACTGTGTCAAAGCTCATTAGAACACAGCCCGCACTCGGTCTTGACGCGGCCTCTTTCAAGAAGCCGCCCAAGACCGATTGCCTATTCTACGCTCAAGGTAAGATGCATCGCTGCACCTACCCTGAATCCCATTCTCAAGCCCTTCGTCCTCTCGAGCTGGTCCATTTGGACATTCTCTGTCCTCTCCCTGTCAAGTCTTTGTCCGATTGGGGCCGATACGTCGTGACCCTGACCAATGACTTCACCCGGATGGGGTGGATCTACAGCCTGCGCTAGAAGAGTGATGCCGCTTTTGCGATTCGTCTGTAGCTAGTAATGGCTGAGCATCAGTCTTGCCACTCACTGCATACCTTTCGCTCGGATCGCGGCCGCAAAATCCTTGGCGAGATGGACGGTTTATTTGCTGACCGCGGGGTTTTTCACCAGGTCTCTGCTCCTGCCACTCCTCAGCAGAACGGTGTCTCTGAGCGTTGGAATCGCACCATGGAGGATGCGGTTTGTGCTATGCAGTCTGAGTGCNATACGTTGTGACCCTGACCAATGACTTCACCCGGATGGGGTGGATCTACAGCCTGCGCTAGAAGAGTGATGCCGCTTTTGCGATTCGTCTGTAGCTAGTAATGGCTGAGCATCAGTCTTGCCACTCACTGCATACCTTTCGCTCGGATCGCGGCCGCAAAATCCTTGGCGAGATGGACGGTTTATTTGCTGACCGCGGGGTTTTTCACCAGGTCTCTGCTCCTGCCACTCCTCAGCAGAACGGTGTCTCTGAGCGTTGGAATCGCACCATGGAGGATGCGGTTTGTGCTATGCAGTCTGAGTGCGGTCTCCCAGAATCCTTCGCCTTTGAAGGATTTGCCTACATGACGTGAGTCTGGAACCGCCTCCCGCACAGTCTCTTCTGGACCACGTTACACCGTACAAGCTGTCATTTGGCAACCGTGCCGATCTGCATCTTGCTTGTATCTGGGGCTCAATGGCTTCAATGTGGGATACCAAGGATCCGCAAGGGTCCAAGGTCTCTCTGCGGGGTTGCTTGTGTGCCTTCGTTGGCATCTCTCCGCGGTCGAAGGCCTGGCGCTTTTGGGACCCCACCTGTCGTCGCATTGTTCAGTCCTGTGACGCGCTCTTCTTTGAGTCTCTCACCTACCGTGACCTGACCTCAATTGTTTCGATGTCTATCACACACGTTTGTATGTGTGAGGCTTCTCAATGGATTGGGGAGTCTGAGCCTACAAGCACCTCTGGTCGAGCTGATATGTCTGTTCGAGCCCCCTCCACTTCTCGGTCTCTATCTCTGGAAACACAGCGATCATCGTTGTCGGCCCAGAGACCTCTCCTGCCCACCTTGTCTCTCCCCCTGTGCTCTCGCGCACAGGGGACACCCATGATGTTTTCCCTCTGTCCACTGGTACTCCTGTCTATATGGGTGGTCCTGCTGCCACACCCAGTCCTGCATCTTCCGTCATTTCACCAGCCTCTCTCCCATTGTTGTTGACATGGTGTGCTCCTTGCCATGAGTGCCGTTGATCGTACTCCCTGGTTCAACTACTAAGGAGTGGACGAACACATTATCTGAGTTTGGATTTGGATTCCTTGGAGTTTGCCGTGCAGGATCGAGCTTTGAATCACTCGATTTGACTGAGTATTCAGAAAGATAGCCTAGCCCGAAAATCGGGTGTTGGGCGTGTGGAATCTGGTACCCGCCATAGGTGGCGGGATAATCCACCGCCAGTGATCCTAGTTCGTCTCCAATGGGCTCCAAGGGGACATAGGTCATGAAGCAATGGATGTGGATGGTCTCCTAGACCAGGGAGAGCCCCTCCGCACGTTGGAATGACACAAAGGGCGCTTCGACAGGCCACCGTCGAAGCGCCTCCCGTCACTCCCGTTCGTGGGCAAGGTGGGCGGCTCGGCTCCACCAAGGGTTACTTCGATGGCCGTAGCAGGGGCTCTACTCCTCAATTTGGGCGTGCTTGGATGCGTTGGAAAGCTTAGATCACAAGCTATAAGAATCTGATGTAATCTCACTATGCTAAGAAACAAAAAAGTCTTTTGATTCAGATCTACTGAATGCGACGTGTTCTGCCCACTCACATCTGTGATCCTTGTGCTCCACACTCTTCACCATTGGTGTCCATTGGCTGCCCAAACACTAGTAGCGTGCTTCAGTGAGATCTAGGAATCCTTGAGGGTGCCTCCACACCCACTAGATCCAACAAAGAGTTATGGGCCCACGTGCCTAGACGGACCCTAGCTCTTCAACTTTCACGCCTACCGCCGCGCACCATGGCAGCAACTGAGCAAGAGAGCATCGGCGCAGTCTCCAAGTTTGATGGGAACGGCTTCCCCTTGTGGAGGTGGCAGTTTGAGGTCTACCTCAATGACAAGGGCCTGCTTGAGCTGGTCAATGGTGAAGAGATTACGCCACCGGATACTGCGACGCCGGAGGAAGTGGACAAGTACAAGAAGCGCATTAAGAAGGCGCTTGCATTGTTGGTGTTAGCACTTGCTCCGCCGCAGGCCACACTGATTCAAGGATGCACAGAGGCCGCAGAGGCCTGGAAGAACCTCTGCACCATCTACTAGTCCACCAACCTCGCTAACCAGCTCTTCGTCTTCAAGAGGCTCGTCACCCTCCGAGCCAACGAAGGCGATGGCATCATGGAGATCCTGCAGCAGATTGAGTCCCAAACTGCCGAGTGCGTAGCCACCGGATGGAAGGTCGACCCTCAGCTGCAAGCCATGATCCTCCTTCTAGCCTTGCCGGACAGTTGGAGTCCCATGATCACCGTCGTAGGCGGCCGGTCCGTCGATGAGCTGAAGTACCCGAAGGTGGCTGAGTACGTCCGCAACGAATGGATGCGGCGTGGTGGGAGAGAGAGTGGGACAACATCAAGTTCCGCCTATGCCGTCCGCCCTCAAGGTGGAGGGGGAGGCAACAAGAGGAAGGGTACCAAGCAGGGCACCAAGAAAGGTGACAAAAAGGGGGAGTGCCACAACTGTGGCAAACATGGCCACTATGCACGCAACTGCCCCAACAAGAAGTCGGACCAGCCCGGGAAGGACGGGAAGAAGGACACCCAAGCCATGATGGTCAGGGAGTCTACCGACTTGACAGATCCAGAAGTCACGGTGATCGACTCTGGATCAGGCCGCCACACACAATGCAACAGGGCAGAGTTCGTCACCTACGGCGCCATGGAGCGGCGCATGACAATGGCCAATAGAAAAACGGAGCTGGCCGCGAGTGAAGGCAATGTTCGCATTGAGTCGGTGGTGAACGGGAAAATCATTCCGTGCACCATCTACGACGTGCTCCACATGCCCAACTTTGGGGCAAACCTGCCATCAATGAGCCGCCTTACCAACAAGGGGCTCGAGATACTCTTCAACAAGAAAGAAGCCATCATCCGAAAGGAGGGGGATGGCGAGGTGATTGCACGTGGCAAGAGGGAGGAGGACCTGTACCTTCTTCGCACCAAGGTTCTTGCCGATGCAGTGAGGACTGATGCCGTCAACCTCGTGACAAAGGATGAAGGAAATCTGGACCTATGGCACCGCTGCCTATGTCACATCGCTCCCTCAACTGTGAGGGACATGGCAAAGAAGGAAGTGGTGCGGGGTCTTGAGGTCAAGGGCCTCGATGCAGCCAAGAATGCCGTATGCGAGCCGTGCGTGGTCGGCAAGGCGACACGGCAGCCGTTTGACAGCAAAGGGACGCGTGCATCGGCGAAGTTGGAGGTGGTGCACACGGATGTGTGCGGACCATTCGAGAGCTCCATTGGGGGAGCTGGCTACTTTGTCACCTTCATTGATGACCGCAGCCGCAAGCTCTACCTCTACATCATCAAAAGGAAGAGTGATGTCCTGAACTGTATACAGGAGTTTGTGGCAGCAGTGGAGCGCAAACAGGCTTGAAGGTGAAGGCGTTCCGGAGCAACAACGGCGACCAGTACGAGGACTGCTCGGCATGGATGAAGAGCAAGGGGATCACGTGGCAGAAAACTACGCCACACTCTCTGCAGCAAAATGGCGTCGCCGAGAGGGCGAACTGCACCATTCTCAACATGGTCCAGTCCATGTTGAGTGATGCCGGCCTCGCGCAGCTGTACTTGGGCGAGGCGGCACGGACAGCGGCGTACATCATGAACCCGACGCCGATGAAGCCGCTAAAAGACGCGGAGTCCAAGGTGTGGAAGACGCCACAAGAAGTGTGGAGTGGGAGGAAGCCAACTGTGGCACACCTCTGCACATTTGGTTGTGTTGCACATGCTGTTGTGCAGGCACGGGAGGGGCGAGGCAAGCTAGATCTGCGGACTCGCTGGTGCATCTTCATTGGGTACGAGAGCGAGAGCAAGGCATACCGGCTCTTCAACCCACGGAGGCAGCAGATCGTGAAGAGTCACGCCGTCATGTTCGACGAGGACAGCCGTTGGACGGACAAGGACGCTGGTCTCTCCAAGCGGGGGGAGTGGCTGCCACTCCTCGAGGGGGAGACGCCGGAGGACGCAAGAGAGGGTGACGTCCCATCGGCTCCAGCCAGTGAGAACCATCCGGGCGATGTTGGAGCGACTGATTTGCATTCAGCCGAGTCGGACGATGAGTCCGAAGCGCCGACAGTAGTGGAGCTGAACGAGGAGGCGGGGAGTGAGCCCGCATCTCCACGGTCCCAAAGAGAGGGGGAGCAGGCCAGCGGTGCGAGTGGTGTCGCGAGAGGGCAGCAGCAGCAGCAGCAGCAGCCTCAACAGCAGCAGCCTCGGAGAAGCGGACGCGCAAGGAGGACGGAAAAACGGTATGATGCCGCACAGGGCACCTGGACTGGGTTTGCATGAGCGTTCTTTGCGCAAGAGGAGCCCGAGACCGTCAAGGAGGCATTGCAGTAGAAGGATGGGGCTGAGTGGGAGGGAGCTATAAAATCTGAGCTCGCCTCCCATGAAGAGAACGGCACTTGGCAGCTGATTGACAGACCGGAGGGCGCAGAAATCATCGGCTCGAAGTGGATCTTCAAGAAGATCCTCACCAAGGAGGGGAAGGTGGAGCGGTACAAGGCGCGGCTGGTCCCAAAAGGGTACGCCCAGCGGAAGGCTGAACACTAGGAAGAAACCTTCGCAACGATGGTAAAGTTTGCCTCCATCCGGTCCATCCTCTTGGTGGCGGCGGCGTGCGACTACGAAGTCCACCAAATGGACGTGAAAACCGTGTTTGTGAACCGGGCTCGGTGTGCTAGCCTCAACCGGATGGTGGAGGCACCAACCGGTGGCAACGGCGACCAAGGGGAGGCCGGTGCACACCAACCCTGCGTTGCGGAAGCGTAGGATCGTCTTGGGGGAGCACGGCAACACGTGTGACACAGTGGGAGTAAACTGTACTTCTTATCCAAGTGTCAACATACAAGACTATATGTACATGATGACACATCCTAGGCGACCCGAGGTCGCCGAGCCGTGCGCGGCTCCATATGGGCCTGGGATGAGCGTTATTGCCCAATCATCATGTAGCTCATCTTGCCAGCTTTCCAACGCACCAAGAATCGCATCATTCCGTGGAGGAACGGCCGAGATATGGCCGTTTCAGTGAACCACGGCAATCTGCCGCTGGCAGCACCACTAGCGGCGGTGACGGCCGCCCGAAGCGCCCTTTCTGGTAACAGCACACCGGGGTGCCATTCCGAAGCGCCCTTGGCCCTCAATGATCCTTGACTCATTGACTATCCGGGCCCCAAGGTGCGCTTTGGCTTTGTTGGGTCTTCCGAGGGTCGAGCCTAAGTCTTTGGGGATGATTTCCCGTCACCTTTTCCCCCTCGGCCGGTCCAACCTTTGGCCGGGCGTATCTTCCTGAATTCTTGATGGATCGATCCCGTTCTTGGGTCGATCTCGCATGGTTTTTCCTGTAGATTCCAAATCCACAGTCATCTTGTACATTCAAGGAAGCCACAAGCCGTAATCAGTGCCGTTGGCACTGCCCGGCTTACAGTGTTGCTCAATGGCGACCTGGACAAGGAGGTCCTCGTGGAGGTTCCGGATGGGGTGGATGCGCCGCGGGGGAAGGTGTGCCGGCTTCACAAGGCACTCTACGGATTGAAGCAAGCGCCACTCATGTGGTACCTAAAAATGGATGGGTTCATGGCCGAGCTTGACTTCAAGAGCTGCGAAGCGGATCAAAGCGTGTACGTGCAAAAGCAGCCAGGTTTGCACTAGATCGTGGTCCTCTACGTGGATGACCTCATCCTCGTGTCATCGGACATGGAGGAGTTTTTGAACCTGAAGCGGCAGCTGGGCGGTCGCTTCAAAATGACCGAGATGGGTGAGCTCGAGTACTACCTCGGCGTCGCCATCAGAAGGAACCGCAAGGCACGCACGCTGGAGATGGGGTAGGCAAAGTACGTGCAAGAGGTGCTCCACCGCTACAACATGGAGGAGTGCAACCCCATCGGCACACCCATGACCACCACATGTGAGCTAAGCTCGAGCATGGGGCCGAGCACAGATGAGGAGAAGGAGGAGATGGCAGGTGTGCCATACGAGTCCGCGGTGGGGAGCATCATGTACGCCATGGTGGCGACGCGGCCCGACCTGGCCTTCGCAGAGGGCCAAGTGAGCCGCTGTGTTGCTGACCCCGGGCCGCAGCATTGACAAGCGGTGAAACGGATCCTCCGCCATCTCAAGGCGACAAAACAGTCGCGGCTCGTGTTTGGAGGGGGAGCGCGTGATGACTCCCTCGAGTTGGTCGGCTACTTGGATGCCGACTGGGCTGGTGATGTGGATGACACAAAATCAACGTCGGGGTACGTGCTTGTGCTTGGTGGTGCAGCAGTCTCAAGGGCAAGCAGAAAGCAGGATTGTGTGGCGCTGTCCAGCACTGATGCGGAGTACATCCCGCTCGCAGAAGCCGCAAAGGAGGCGGTGTGGCTGCGGTTGCTGCTAAAGGAGATCGGCGTGCCGCAAAGGAAGCCAACGGTACTCAACGTTGACAACATGAGTGCCATCAGCCTCACCCAGAACCCAGTGCTGCACAGGAGGACCAAGCACATGGAGATCCATCATCACTACGCACGGGACTTGGTGGCAAAGGATGATGCGGCCATTGTGCATTGTGGCACTAAGCGCATGCTCTCTGATGCCATGACCAAGGCACAGCCCAAGAACAGGCACGATGTGAGCTGCATGGAGCTCGGTCTGCGCTTTGAAGTTTAAAAGTGTTACAGGTTCCAAGGACAGGGCATCAAGGCTGCGGTGCCAGGGGGAGATTGTTGACATGGTGTGCACCTTGCCATGAGTTCCGTTGATCGTAATCCCTGGTTCGACCACTGAGGAGTGGTCGAACACCTTATCTGACTTTAGACTTGGATTCCTTGGATTTTTCCATGCAGGATCGAGCTTTGAATCACTCGATTTGACTGAGTATTCAGAAAGTTAGCCTAGCCTGAAAATCGGGTGTTAGGCGTGTGGAATCTGGTACCCGCCATAGGTGGCGGGATAATCCACCGCCAGTGATCCTAGTTCGTCTCCAATGGGCTCCAAAGGCACATAGGCCATGAAGCAATGGATGTGGATGGTCTCCTGGACCAGGGCGAGCCCCTCCCCACGTTAAAATGACAGGAAGGGCGCTTCGACAGGCCACCGTCGAAGCGCCTCCCGTCACTCCGGTTCGTGGGCAAGGTGGGCGGCTCGGCTCCAAAAGGGTTACTTCGATGGCCGTAGCAGGGGCTCTACTCCTCAATTTGGGCGTGCTTGGATGCGTTGGAAAGCTTAGATCACAAGCTATAAGAATCTGATGTAATCTCACTATGCTAAGAAACAAAAAAGTCTTTTGATTCAGATCTACTGAATGCGACGTGTTCTGCCCACTCACATCTGTGATCCTTGTGCTCCACACTCTTCACCAATGGTGTCCATTGGCTGCCCAGACACTGGTAGCGTGCGTCAGTGAGAGCTAGGCATCCTTGAGGGTGCCTCCACACCCACTAGAGCCAATAATTGTGTCACCTGCCCCTGTGCCTCAGTCCTCACTGGATTTGGTGGTGCCTATCTCTAAGGCTGCAGTGATCCCTGCTTGAGTAGTTCGCCGCCATCCTGGTCTATGTAGACCAACTCCTCATTGTTTCTCCCTCCATGGAGGCCGTAAAGGAGGCCAAAACGGTCCTCCAGACTCATAGGATGAAGGAACTTGGTCTTGCATTGGCGTTTCTTGGCATGAAGATCGTACGAGACCGCAGACGTCGGACGCTTCTGTTGCATCAGGCCCGATACGCACAGTTGGTGGGGAGCGCTTCAATGACCTCCTTGGCGCAGTGCCCACAGCCTCCACACCTCTCACACTTGACGAGTAGGACGCCTTGAAGGTGGAAGATCCCACACAACTAGGGGAGACAGTGGATGTGACCTTGTACCTCCGCCTCATCGGATCTTTGATGTACCTGGCCACTACCACACGCCTTGATATCGCTTTTGTCATCAACCTCCTTGCACAGTTTTTGCAGGCTCCACGTGCTATAGCCCTCGAGGCGGCTGTGCGAGTGGTGCGATACGTGGTTTCCACGCCGTACCTTGGACTCTTCTTTTGCCAGCAGGGCTCCGTGGTTCTTGACGGCTTCACCAATAGCGACTGGGCCTGGATTCTAGATGGACACAGTCGCACCGGTTACGTGTTCCTGCTCGGCGGTACTGCTATGTCTTGGCGCAGTGGGAAGCAGGGCTGCATTGCAATTATCTCGTCGGAGGTAGAGTATGTTGCTCTTGGTGCAGGGGCTGCTTAGGCAGTGTGGCTTCAGCGCCTGTTCCTTGAGTTGGGTCAGTCAATGCCCGCCATTGTGCTTCGCTGTGACAACCAGAGTGCTCTTGCCATTGCCGAAAACTCTGGTGCCACATTCTCACAATGGAAGCACATTGCGTTTGAGCATCACTTCGTGCATGATCTGATGGAGCGACAAGGGATCACCGTCATATGGGTCGGCACTGAAATGCAGCATGCTGACTTCTTGACGAAGGCACTGGCGCGCGGGAAGTTTCTGGTGGCCATTCGTTCCGTTTGGCTTCGCCCCATGCCTGTGAATAGTTGAGTGTGAGGTGTGTCTGTGCCTGTGTCATGATTGTTTCTGCACTCGTCTGTTGGTTTTCGTGCATCTCTCATTGTACTCTGTTGTGTCTTCCCGGCTTGTGTACATCGACGTGCAGATGACTGATGACAAGACTCGATGCTACTGGAGTGTCATTCAGGGGAGCCGACGCACGCTAAGGCCCACTCGCAGTTCGCTGTAGCCTCTTCCCTGCGGCGACGCGCTCAGCTCCATCGGTACGCCTCCTCCGCGGTTGGGCCGCCAGAGGTCACTGCCAATGCAAATGCTGTCTACATGCACACAGCGTTGTTCTGGCTGTGCCATTGCGTCTACAGCATCATGCTGTGCTCAGGGTCCATCTCTTGCTGTGTGGCAATGTTTGCCATCACTGACTGTCATAGGCACTACCTGGATTCGGGCAGCCATAACTCTTTGCTGCTATTCTTCTAGCTGATTCTGACCGCACAACTACGTTTGCAGCGTCAGTATCATGGTATGGTCAAGTTTTCAAGCAAAACGGACGACGCGCGGGTTTTGGGCTGTCGGGCGTGTGACAGGGCTCACCGAGAAAAACCCTGCCTGCCAGAAAACAGGTCTAGGACTATTTTCTGATTGGCTGGTTAGCTGAGTAACAAGTTCTACAGTAGTTGGGGGGAGCTAGAACTTGGAGGGGTCTCCCATTGTTGCTCATTCTTCATTCCTAGTCAGTTGCTTTCAGTTTGCAGCTGCTTTCTGGCGCTAACACTGGCGCGCGCATTTCTGAGTAACAAACCCAGAGCTTCCTGACTTAGTCTCTAAAGCAGCAGACTGAGGGAGCAGCAGACT
>SZWC01004763.1:128275-145527 GCA_023375785.1 Penium margaritaceum | reverse complement strand
TAGGACTATTTTCTGATTGGCTGGTTAGCTGAGTAACAAGTTCTACAGTAGTTGGGGGGAGCTAGAACTTGGAGGGGTCTCCCATTGTTGCTCATTCTTCATTCCTAGTCAGTTGCTTTCAGTTTGCAGCTGCTTTCTGGCGCTAACACTGGCGCGCGCATTTCTGAGTAACAAACCCAGAGCTTCCTGACTTAGTCTCTAAAGCAGCAGACTGAGGGAGCAGCAGACTGAGGGGGTAGCAGACTTAAGCAACAAGCGTGGAAACCCACATGCTACATCAACAACACTGTTGTCCCAACTTGCTGCCAAGCGTTTCCTTCCTCGTATTTGAGCCAGAGCGTAGCAGTAGCAGCAAAAGACTAACGTACAGGTGCCAGACAACACCGGCGGACCTCCATATGCGCCGGTGCAAGGGAAATGCTGCCGGATTTTTTCTGGCAGCATTGATTCGCCTGGTGGCAGCGTCAGACTTTTTCCCACGGCCACTGGGCTAGAGGAAATGCTGTCGGGTTTCTTCCGGCAGCACTTACCCCCACGCTTGACACAAGGAGGTGAGCGGTAGGTCACGTCAGGCACTTACTGGCAACGACGCACGCGGCGACGTCATCTAGGTGTGACTGACAGCAGTAGCCCGCACCAGCAACAGCAGCTCGCAGTAGCAGCGAGCAGTGGCAGCAACACCGAGCAGCAGCAGCAGCAGCAATAGCAGCTCGTAGTAGCTCGTAGCAGCAGTAGCCCGTTGTAGTAGATGCAGTAGCGAGCAGCAGCCGGCAGCAGCAGCAGCAGCAGCCGGCGATAGCAGTAGCAACAGTAGTGGCTTTAGTGGCAGCCAACAGGATCAGTAGCCGTAGCTGCCCGCAACCCGTTGCTCGCTGCGAACAGTAAGGTGCTCGCAGCGAGCACGCTGCTTGTAGCGAGTAGTGAGCAGCGAGCAGCGAGCTCGCTGCTTGTGGATCGTCGCTCGCAGCGAGCAGCAAGCTCATCGTGACGCGCAAAAAGAAAGAAGAAAACAAGATCCCCACCCCGCTAGCAGCCGCAACAGCAGCAGCAGCAGTAGTAGTAGTAGTAGCAGCAGCAGAATCAGTAGCAGAAGTAGCAATAGCAGCGGTGGTACCAGCAGCAGCAGTGGAAAAAGCAGCATCAGCAGTAGCAGCAACAGCAACAACAAGAATAACGGCAGCTTCAGCCACGTGACAGCGGCTACATCAACCAGTTCACACATCAACGGCCGTTCGCTGACGTCACTGCTGATGTCACTGCTGACATCATCAACAACAAGAAAAACAAAGCAGTAGCCCTACACACACCATAGTAGCATCTGTTGATGTCAGCCATCCTCGGCTGACATCACTACTGACATCAGTAGCACACAAAAGAAACAAGAAGAAATGGAAAGAGAGGAACCATAATCCACTATGGTTGATAACACATCTGACAAGGGGTCCTCCTCTGTTGGGGGGACCCCCTGCCCCCCTTTCCTGCAGCAGCTGCAGCAGCATCAGTAGCAGTAGCAACAACATAGCAAAAGTTGTAGCAGTAGCACCACCAGTAACAGCAGTAGCAGTAACAGTAGCAGCAACAGCAGCAGCAGCATTAGCAGCAGCAGCAGCAGCAGTAGTAGTAGAATCAGCAGCAATAGCAGCAGCCCTCTGGCGTCGTTGGCGGCAACCCTGACCCCCTGGCTGCTCTTCAATAACAGCTCCTCGCCTTGATGTAGCAGCTTTCAGCGGTGCAGCCATTGGCCTCCCAGACTGCCACCAGTGCGCTGCCACCATTTATTCCTCCAGGGCACGCTAGTCCCGCTGTGTCCGCCGCCATGCATTACCTAGCACAGTAGCAGACTGAGCGCCAACGGCAGATGGTGACCTCCGTCCTTGGCCCCACTTTGGGCGCCGGCCGCAGGCAGAAGGACTTTGAGACGCCGGCCCCGCCGCTTCAGGCCGGCGAGCAGTTCCGGAGCTGGGAGCTCAGCTTCCGGATCTGGGCGCAGGATGAGGGCTTCTTGGCATACTACACCCTCCCGTATGACCCCACCCAGGCCAACCAGTTGTATGACGTTGGTCGCTCCGTATGCGCCCTCGTCCCCATCGCCCCTCAGAATTCTCGCCTAGCCCTAGAGCCTTTTCCTTGGCGAATTCACCCCTGGCGCCACCCCGGACCTTGCAGCTGCGTGGCACGTCCTCACTTGTCCCCATCGCCTATCCAGTGATGCCGAAACCAGCCGTCTGCTGCGGGAGTTCAACTCCCTACACATGGGGGAGACCAAGACGGTCACCGCCTACTGGCAGTAGGTGGAGGACATCCTTCGTCGCCTAAGCACCTCTACCCCACCCCCTCTAGCCGCGTTCCTCACCATCAAGTGCGGTGCCACCACCGAGAACGCGGAAGTCTACGTGCACTTCTCCAAGGACGTCCTCTCCACCATGGCGGCCCAGGGCACCCTCATGCCTTGGGCATACGATCTCTTCTTCCGGATTGAGGAAGCTCGTCTCGAGTCCCCACTTCAGCGCACGGAGGCTCTCGCCTCCCCTGTCGTTGCCTTTGTGGTTGTCGCTTCCCCCTCCGCAGCAACCTCAACGTCGTCGGGGAAGAAGAAGCGTCGGAGCAAAAACGGCAATGGTCAACAGCAGCAGCACCAGCAGCCGTCGACCGGGTCTTGCAGTGGTGGCTCGGTCTGCCACAATTGCAGCCAGCCCGGGTACGGGTGGTACACGTGCCCTCTCTTGACGGATGAGGCACGCGTCATTGCCACCATGCGTCGCCAGCGGGAGCACCGTCTTGCCTCTACCACCGTAGCTGTCACTGGTCCTGACGCCTCAGCCTCGTCCGGGAGCTCCACCACTCCGATAACTCTGCCAGTCCAACAGACACTAGCGCCACAGTAGCACCATCCGCACCCGTTGGCGCATCCGTTTCCTTCACCGGCATAGTCCTTCCCCTACCCGGGATCCGGCGCCGTCACTCCACACTCGGTCTACACTCCTGGGCCGTCCTCCCGTGAGCTTCAGCTGGAGCATTTCATCGCGCTCCAGCTTTTCCTGCCTCGCCCTTCCCCCCGGGAAGTGCTAGTTGCGTCACCTCCTTCTCTCTTGCCCAACCCTACATGACTGAGAATGAGTTGCGGTTGTGTCTTGTCTCCTCGTCTGTCTCATCGTCTCCTTTGGTCTCCTCTACCCCCTTCCATGACAACGTTGCATGGCTTGATGATTGGCAATCCCGGTTCGCCCCCCCTTCCACCACATCCGCGTCTTTTGCTTGCTGCCATGTGACCATTAGCGATCTGTCGACCCCGGACCAGGACCCCGCTGAGACCTTGATCATCGACTCTGGGGCCACGCATCACATGACGGCCTCCCGTGAGGCCTTTAGTATGCTTGGTCCTGTTGGCGATGTCTCCGGTGTCCGGACGGGCTCCAGACACGTGTTGCCTGTCCGCAGTGTCGGTGTCGTTCGTTGCCGTGGTCCTACCGGTGACGTCTTTCTCATCGATGTCCTTTTTGTCCCAGGTTTTGAGCTCAGCCTCCTGTCCGTCACTGCCCTGACTGCATGAGCATGGACGTTGTGTACTCGCGTGGTGTTGGTACTGTGTCGTTGCGTCCATCCGGTCTTGTCGTACCACACGCCACCGCCTATGACAACCTGTGGCATGTACCTCGTCTGTCCTCCTCTCCTTTCGTCTCCTCCCCATCGGCTGCCAAAGGCCATGTTTTTGTCACCAGCATGCTATTCCCTCAGCACACCCGCCTCTTGCACCGCCGCCTTTGCCACGTCCATTGTGCTGCCGTAGATAGCATGCTCCGTACCCAGCCGGCCAAGGACCTTGACCCGGAGACTTTCCCTCTCCCGTGCCCCACAGAGTGCATTGATTGCGCTCACGGCAAGATGCACTGGTCCACATACCCTTTGTCGTCCTCCCGTGCATCCGCCCCTCTTGATCTTGTCCATTCTGATGCCATGGGCCCTCTCCCTACCGAGTCCGTCAGGAAGAGGGGCCGCTATGTCCTCATCCTCAATGACGACTATTCCCGCTACCGCTGGGTCTTCTGCCTTCGGCAAAAGAGCAATGTCGCCCGAGCCATCGAGGACTAGCTGGTCTTTGTGGAGCACGAGTGTGGTCGCTTTCTTTTCCTCTTTTCCTCCAATCACGGCGGTGATTACATGGGTGAGACCGCGACCTTTCTCGCCTCCCGCGGTATCCACCATGAGACGTCTGCGCCCTACACGCCCGCCCAGACCGGTGTCTCCGAACGGTGGAACCGTACCATGGCCGACGCCGTCCGCTCCATGTGGGTCAAGTCTCGTCTCTCCGATGGCTTCTGTTTTGAAGCCATGGCCTACATGACATGGGTCTCGAACCGGATCGTGGCACCGTGCTCCGTGGCGCCGCGATCCCCTGTGGCTCCACGTGTCTCCTCCACTCCCACGGTCGTGAGTGGGGATCATGGCAGCAAGGCCCTCGGCCTGACCACGTCGGCCATCATTGCATACCTTCACCCGGGCTCCGCACTGGGCTATGTCGTGCTTCATCACAAGCATCGGCACGCTGCCGTGGCTGCACTCACGCGCATCCCACATAGAGCTTGAGATGCACACGCTCTCTCAGTCCACTCCACAGCACGCCCGGAAGACCCAGCCACCCTGCGCGAGGTATGAGCCTCTCCTGATGCCACATACTGGGACACTGCCTGCACCGATGAGCTCGCTGCCATCCAACAGCACCACGTGTACGACCTTTTTGACCTTCCTCCATGTCAGAAAGCCATCGGCGCCAGGTGGGTCTTTCTGCGGAAGTGAAAGCCCAACAGGTCCTTCGACAAGTACAAGGCTCACAACCAAGGGGTTTGCCCAGATCCGTGGGGTCAATTACGACTAGATCTTTGCCCCAGCTGGCCTGTTCTCCACTAGCGGGGCGCTCTTCAGCCTGGTTGCCCAGCATGGGTGGGAGCTGCATCAGATGGACGTGAGCAACGCTTTTTGCCATGGCTCACTGGAGGGTGAGGAGCTCTACATGGTGCATCCACCAAGCTTCGACGATGGCACTGGGAGAGTCTAGCGGCTGCGGAAGACCCTCTATGGCCTGAAGTAGTCGCCTTGGTGCTGGAACCAGGATATCAGCAGCACGCTCCTTCGCGGCGGGCTCCAGCGCAGCACCGTTATCCCCGCACTATTTGTCAGTTCGCGAGGCCAGAATTTTGTTGTTGTTCTGGCTTACGTCGACAATCTCGTAATCGCGTCGCCAGACACGGCTGCCATTCAACGTGTCAAGGACTTGTTGCACGTCGCCTACTAGATGAAGGATCTCGAATCTGCCCGAGTCTTCCTGGGCATGGATCTCGAGCATGATCGCTCCCAGGGCGTCCCTCACATCCACCAGGCTCCCTATGTGCAGACTCTGTCCAACCGCTTTGCGCAGGATTTGTCACTTGTGCCGAGCGCATCTTCACCCATGTCACCTGATGGCCAGGTGAAGCTGAAGAGTCCTGACCCAGTTGTTGTGGGGGAGCCAGTTGACATGACCATGTACCTGCGATTCATCGGGTCACTGATGTTCGTGGCGACGATGACGCGCCCAGACATCGCGTTCACCGTCAACCTCTTGGCCTAGTTTTCTTAGGACTCGCATCACCTCCAATTCAAGGCAGCAATCCAAGTGCTGCGTTATGTCATCGCGACTCCTCAGCGAGGTCTCATGTTCCGCCGCATGCCGTCTGTTGTTGCAATAGGCTACACCGACAGTGACTGGGCCGGCAGTCCGGACGGTAAGGGTCGCACAGGCTGGATCTTTCTCATTGGCGGCACAGTTGTGTCTTGGCGCAGTGGCAAGCAGGGGTGCATTGCACACAGGAGTGGTGAGGATGAGTACGTGGCCCTTGGCTCAGGCGTGTGTGAGAGTGTGTGGTTGCGTCATCTGTTATCCGAGTTGCATCAGTCTATCTCATCCATCACGTTGCATTGTGACAATGAGAGTGCCATGGCCATCGCCGACAATGACAGAGTGCATCACACACACACAAAGCACATCAACGTTGGACATCACTATGTGCGTTCATTATTGCATGACGACAGCATCAGCATCGTGTGGGATGAGATAGCACAGCTGGCTAACTTCTTGACCAAGGCACTCAAGCGCAGATTGTTCAAGAAGGCTGTGAGTTCCGTTGGCGTGCGTCCATGAGTGACTCTCTTTGTCCCTGATAGAGTCTCTTTGTGTCCTCGGGAAGTCTGGATGTTGACTGTGTCTATGCCCGCACATGTGCAGTGCGCCTGTGAGTCATGGGGGAGGGTTGGTTTTTGTGCATCTCTCATTGTACTCTATTGTGTCCTCCTGACTTGTGTACATCGGCGTGCAGATGACTGACGGCAAGACTCGACGTTGCTGGAGTGTCGTTCGGTGGAGCCCACGCACGCTGAGGCCCACTCACAGTTCGTTGGAGCCTCTTCCCTCCAGCGATGTGCTCCGCTCCATCGGCAGGCCTCCTCGGCGGTTGGGCCGCCAGCAGTCACTGCCACTGCAAACCTCTCTACATGCACACAGCGTTGTTTCTTGTTGTGCCATTGCGTCTGCAGCATCATGCTGTGCCTAGGGTCCATGTCTCTTGCTGTGTGGAATTGTTTGGCATCACTGACTGTCGTAGGCACTGCCTGGGTTTGGGCAGCCGTAACTATTTGCTCTTATTCTTCTATCTGATTCTGACCGCACGAATGTGTTTGCAGCGTCGATATCATAGTATGGTCCGGTTTTGAGGCAAAACGGACGACGCCCGGGTTTTGGGTTGTCGGGCGTCAGGCAGGGCTCACCGAAAAAAACCATGCCTGCCAGAAAATAGGTCTAGGACTGTTTTCTGATTGGCTGGTTAGTTGAGTAATAAGTTCTACAGTAGTGGGAGGGAGCTAGAACTTGGAGGGGTCTCCCATTATTGCTCATTGTAGCGGGAGGGCCGGTTCCGCCCTCCTTTCTCGCAGAAGCGAGGGGTGGTTGCGCACCACCCCTCGCGTCAGCGAGGGCTGGCCGGCGGCCAGCACTTTGCTGGTCGCTGGCCAGCTCGCTGCCGGCCGGCTAGACGGCCGGCGGCCGGCCAAGCAACCGGCTGGCCACCAGCCGGCCAGCCGCCAGCCGCCGATTGCGGCCTCAGCCCGATCCGCGGCTAAGAGGCCACAAGGGCCTCGAGGGCGGGGCCTGTTGGCCTCGTGCCCTCGCCCCCCCCCTGCCCTCCTTGCAAAACAAGAAAGCGAGGACGAGGGATAGGGGGAGCAAGGGTGAGGATGAGAGGACTGGCGCGAAATCGCCAGCGTGCCTCGCACGCGACGATTTTGCGCCAGAACAACAAAACGTAAATCGAAGTTCGTTTGCGACGAACTTGGACATAAAATAAACGTAATAGCTCGTGCGAACACACGAGGTCGAGGTAAAAACCCCAGGTTTGGGTCCCAAAACCAGGGTTTTGGTTAAGAACGGAAATGGGCCTCCGGAGACTCGAAACATTCGAGTCTCCCTGCTCTGGGTCATTGATGACGATTGCCCCTCAGTCCTGCGAAGGGGGTAAACCACTGACGCGGACTGAGAACGCCATTCTGCGAACTCCGACGACGACTTTAGAGCAGGAGCTAGAGACTCATCCCGTTACTGTGGTTCTCAGAGCTAGACGACCCTCGCGACCAAGAGATCGACGTAAACGGCGGCTACGACATAGATGAAACGCCGCCAGCAGCTGCAAGCAGCAGCAGAAATGCCAAAAGGGACTACGACATCTACACTTCACGGATGGGGGCACCGTAAAGTGTGTTAGAGAGCTTGAAATGAGCTCTACTTGGTGGAGACTCTTCCTTCCAGCCTCTCCTCACTTCCAGAGGGCTAGGAAGATTTTTGTGGGATGGGGTGGGGAGTTCCCACCCTAAAAAACCACAAAATCCTCCCCATTTTCAAGGCTCCCTCAAAACTCCCTCATCCAAAAATTGGGGCAGCGCCCCTTCCCAAGCTTAGGGACTCTCACGGCCTGAGAGCACCCTAAAAAGGAGGGTGACACCTTGAAGATTTTTGGCGGCTCGCCAACGTCGCCAAATCAAGGGAAGACGATGTCCAAGAACGCGAGAGGCATCGAGGAGCGTGAAGAGAAGACCAAGGAAGACAAGAAGACAAGAGGAAGACAAGAGGTAGAAGAAAGAGTGAAAGACTTGTTAGGAATCTTTAGAATTCCTCTTTACACTCCTTGCTCTTGTTTTGTGAGCGACACTCACATCCCTTGTCATTTCCTTGTCTTATAGTTTTCTGTTTGCCTAGGTACCAGTCCTTGCCAATCGCCGTGAGTCACGGCTTAGGAAGACTAGCTTCAAAACCCACGACCTTGTGCCGACGTGGCGGCCTAGGAACATAGAAAATTGATTTGTAATTGCCTCACCGATCGTGAGAGCAAGGGGTTTGTGGGAGGCGATTCCTCATTAACGTTGTGGGGTGATCCTCACAACGGTCTTCACGTGCTAGTTGCACGGGCGACAAGATGGCAAGTGCCGGAACGTCCAAGACCAACAAGGGCAAGGTGGTGACGGCTTTGCCACGAGCTCTTGGCGGAATCCATATCTTGGGAGCCGCCACCGCGAGCACAGTTGTCAACCCAAAGGCAACCGTACCGCCAAGGCGAACCGTACCGCCGAAGGCAACCGACGCCAACCTCGGTGACACTGAGAAGCGTGCGGAGGTCGAAAAGGTGCGCGACGAGCACGTTGACGCGCACGTGAGCGACCCCCATGCGACGGACAACGCGATGGAGGAGGATCTCCCGGGGGGAGACCCCGACGAAGACTACGATGCCGACGATGGCAAAGGCGACGAGGATCGTGACCATTGCCATCGTCGTGCGATGAACTCGAGCCGATTGCTCGAGAAGGGTAAGACGCCCGCCGCATCGCCTGAAGTTGCCGACGACAGCGAGACTGCCGAGAGCAGCAAGGGCGCTCAAAGCAGCCACATGGGAAGTTCCCGTGAGAACGAGCCGGATGACGTCGCCGCGAAGGCAATTTGCGATGACCGTCGTAGGCTCGCGGAGTTTGCTGCTGAGGCCGCAGGCCGACTCAAGATCTCCACCGATGGTGGAGATACGGCACCACTCGGAAGAATGGGGGCGGACCCTCCTTCCTACAATGCGGCCGCAATGGGGCAAGGCAGCGCCCACTTGAGCGTCGTCGCCATCGAGAGTCTCCTCCAAAAGGTGGGACTCCTTAAAGGCGTGTACGTGAACCGTACCGTCTTGCAATGGGTAAGGGTGCACGGAAAACACGAGGCCCTGGAGGCTATCACCGATGCTCTGACGACATCAGAGCTCAAGTTCGTGTTCGCCAACCTGCTAGCCCACATCGGGCAGAGCATCACGGACCTTGACCGTGATCGCCAGCTGCAGCGCCTGGCCACCCATGAGGCAAGCCGCTGATGCAACGACCTTGACAAGGCGTTGCAGAGCGTGACCCAGGTGCGGATGCAGCAGCAAGCACAGTGTGCCGCAGTTGCGGATGCCACTGCCGGTGGCAGCAACGACTTGCCTACCTTGACGACTTCGGGGTTGGTCATGAACACGTCCTTCCTCCACAGTGTGGAGATCTTCCGGAAGGGCGTGAAGCTAACCGACTGGCTGAACCGCATGGAGCACGTTCTACGTGTCCACAAGGCTCCACTCAGCCAGTGGAGCGACCTTGCCACGACGCGGCATGAAGAAAAACTCTTCAAGTACGTGGTCAAGGAGTGGATTGCGCAGCAGCCGCACCTCGAGTGGCAGCCCATGCTATGGGAGGCCTTCTGTGCGATCATGCGCAAGAAGTGCACCCAACATGAGGAGGCGCATCGCGCCTTCCACAAGATCAAGGACTTCAGGCAGCCGGGCAGCTCGCTCGAATCCTACTTGAGCGAGTTTGCCGCACTCGTGGAGGAAGCCGAAAGCTTCACCGAGGGCGATGGGACTCAGACCTTCAAGTACCCGGAGTGCATTCTACTGGAGTACTTACGTGATGGTCTTGCCAGCGAGAAACTGAAGGACAAGGCCACCACGACAGCCACTGGCCAAGCTTGGACAAGCTGGAGGGCGTTGCGCGACTACATGAGCGAAGTGTATTCGGCGAACCCGAAGCACTACTGTGATGCACGGTCAAACGAGCGTGCATAGCAAGGCCGCGACATGCGCATGGACGTTGCAGGGGCTGGTGGGTCAGCTGACAGCGAGGCGGGGCCAAGGGCAAGCAGCCTGCAAACCCTCCAGCCAAGAAGTCTGGTGGATACAAGGGCCCCAACAACAAGCGCACCCGCGAGAATGATGAGCTGCAGGCGGCGCGTGAGCGTCGCAACACATCCTTCCGCGAAGGGCTCTGCCACAACTTCATGCAACTGGGCCACTTTAGGGGTCAGTGCCCTCAGGCTGCTGGGGGTGGACAAGAGGCCGCGGCGTTACCTACAGCAGTAGCACCTCGTGGGGATGGTGCAGCAGGAGGCCGTGGACAGGGCCGTGGACAGGGTCGCGGTCGCGGCAATGGGCCCGGCCGTGGTAACAGACAGGGCCGTGGGGCGGGTTTTCCCCATCCCTAAGTGACGTCAGTGGGGACCACTCAGGGGTAAAATTGGATCAGGAGTGTGGGTTCATGTTTTCAGATGAGGATGTTAAACAATTTGAGTTTTTGACGAGTTCAAATTTCTCTGTTATCTTTTCTCCTCTTGTTGAACCGCATTCTACACTTGCTGACCGATATTGCCCACTAAACCTTGCATCTCCGGATGAGATGCATAATCGTACATACTTCATCGTGGCGACACCAACCACTGTGCAAGAGTTGTGTGACACAGTGATTTAAGCAAACGTCATCAAAGCGATGAGTTCAATCACGTTCGTTATATCTTTAGTCGATGATTTTGACCTAGTCAAATTTAAAGACTGGAAGGTGCTAGGCGAATTCACACGTGCCCACAAGATGTGGACTCGAGTGGGTGAATCATGGGAGTTGCAACTGCCGTCGTACAGATTCCGTGTTTATCACAAACTTGGCTTGCCGTCATCAAGTCTATTCACTCGGAAGAGTGGAGGCAACATGACGATGCAGTTCAAAGGACACTAGCTGGTGCTCCCGTGAACGTACTTGCTGACACTGGAGGAGATGACTCTTTTGTTAGCCTTGGGTTTACCCGACAAGTTGGCCTGAAGTACGAGCCATTGAATGGCACAGTTGTTGTCGGGGACAACCGTACGGTACCCGTGATCGGTACTTGTGAAGCAAAAATTTGCATTCAAGGGTACACACAGAGTGTCACATTGAAGGTACTCAACCTTCTTGGCCCGTTTGACATGGTGCTAGGCGATCCCTGGCTCCGTGACAACAAGGCTCTAATGTGCTTTGAATGAAAGTGTTTGATCCTCCGAAAAGGACAACACCACTTTACGTTGATTCCGAGTACGGAATCATCATCAACCCGAATCAAAGTCCATGCAAGCTTGTCTGCGATGCAGATCAAGAGACGTGACAAGGTTGTTGATACTTCTTGGCTCAGCTGCAGAAAGTGGAGGACGACGTGAAGGAAGACACGCCACAAGAGATGAGGTCTCTATTGGCGGAGTTCTCGGATGTATTCCAAGACCCACTGGCTGGGCTTCCACCAGAAAGACACATGGGCCACACGATTCCGCTGCAACCGGAGGCGAATCCTCCGTTCAGACCCATGTATCGCCTCAGTCCAGTAGAAAGGCGAGAGGCCGAACGCCAAATCAAAGAGTACCTTGCAAAAGGNGCTCTAATGTGCTTTGAATGAAAGTGTTTGATCCTCCGAAAAGGACAACACCACTTTACGTTGATTCCGAGTACGGAATCATCACCAACCCGAATCAAAGTCCATGCAAGCTTGTCTGTGATGCAGATCAAGAGACGTCTTTGACAAGGTTGTCGATACTTCTTGGCTCAGCTGCAGAAAGTGGAGGACGACGTGAAGGAAGACACGCCACAAGAGATGAGGTCTCTATTGGCGGAGTTCTCGGATGTATTCCAAGACCCACTGGCTGGGCTTCCACCAGAAAGACACATGGGCCACACGATTCCGCTGCAACCGGAGGCGAATCCTCCGTTCAGACCCATGTATCGCCTCAGTCCAGTAGAAAGGCGAGAGGCCGAACGCCAAATCAAAGAGTACCTTGCAAAAGGGTGGATCGAGCCCAGTAGCTTGCCGTACGATGCACCGATCCTTTTTGTGAACAAGAAGGACAATGATTTACGCATGTGCGTAGATTACTAGGCGTTGAACAAGCTGACGGTGAAAAATCGATTCCCCTTACTGCGGATCGAGGACCTTTTTACCAACTCTAAGGCACAAAAGTATTTTCGTCCTTGGATTTGTCTCAAAGGTACCACCAAATCCGCATCACGGAAGACGATGTGCCCAAAACCGCATTTCAAACGCACATGGGACACTATCGGTTCCAATTGTTATCCTTTAGGCTTACAAATGCCCCGGCAACCTTCAAAGGAGAAATGAACCAAACATTCGCCAAGCAACTTGGACAGTCTATCTTGGTTTACCTGGATGACATCCTGGTTTTCTCCAAATCAATGGAAGAGGACATAGAACATCTGCATGAAGTTCTCGCAATCATGTAGGAACAGAAGTTCTATGCGAAAGTGAGCAAGAGGAGCTCGAATACCTTGGACACATCGTCGGCAGGGACGACATCCGTGTCAACCCACGAAAGGTCCAAACCGTTGTGGATTGGCCACGCCCTGAAAATGTTGGGTAGATTCGGTCTTTCCTCGGCCTTGCAATCTACTTTTGACGGTTTATGCAAGGGTATTCGGCCCTGGTAGCACTGCTAACCAGGCTCATGCGAAAAGACGTGCATTGGGAATAGACACCTGCTTGCGAGAACGTGTTTCTTAAAGTCAAAGAGCTTCTATCCACGGCGTCCGTCCTAGCTCTTCCGGGTCCATTGCAACCCTGGCAGGTTCAATGTGATGCGTCGGTAGTAGGACTCGGAGCCGTCCTCATGCAGAATGGTCACCGAGTTGCGTATGAGAGCCGGAAGCTCATCCCCGCAGAAACGCGGTACACGCCTAGGGATCAAGAGCTCCTTGCGGTAGTACACGCTTTCAAGATGTGGCGTTGCTACCTCAAGGGTGCTGAAGGGGGTGTGACGGTCGTGACCGACCATAATCCATTGGTGTTTTTCCAAACGCAACCGAACCTGTGAAGACGACAGGCGCATTGGAGCGAATACCTGAGCCCTTTCTCGTTCACATGGGAATATCGGCCAGGACGCATCAATGTGGCCAATCCATTAAGCCAACAGCCTGTGGAAATTAAAGCAACCACCAAGGTCAGTGGGTGTTTTATGGCCATTGCAACAGCAACAGTACAATCACCAGATCCCCCTGCACCTCTGCGGCAACCACCACGAGAGATTATCCATTACAACGGTTTTGTACACAGGATCCGGATGGGATACTGTGTGGATTCTTGGTTCTAAGACTCTCAAAATCTGGACAAGTACGGCTTGGTGGAGGCCGCAGGAATCTTCTGGCATGGAGAACAAGTTGTTGTGCCAACTCGGGACACCTTCGAACAAAGTTTATCTCCCAGTTCCAAGAACCGCCGGTCGCAGGTCATGTGGGACCCCGAAAGACCGGACAGGCACTCTCGGACCATTATTGGTGGCCAGGATGGAGTGTCGATGTCCGAAAGTATTGCATGACATGCGACCCATCTCTTCGGAATAAGACTAGTAACAAGAAGCCTGCTGGACTCCTCCAACAGCTTCCCATTCCTGGGACTCCATGGGAGTGCGTCAACATGGACTTCATTACTGGTCTTCCGGATACTGCCCGTGGCCACGATGCAATACTAGTGGTTGTGGATCTTTTGACGAAGATGACACACTTCATTCCTACAACCACTGATGTGAACCCAGAGGAGACCGCTCGTCTCTTCTTTGAGGGTGTCGTAAAGTACCACGGCTTGCCGCTGCGCATTATCTCCGATCGAGATCGAAATTTTGCTAGTAAGTTCTGGCAAAAGATGCACGAGTACTTCAGCAGTGAGTAACAAATGCCGACAACATTTCACACTCAAACTGACGGACAAATAGAGCGCATGAATCGCACTCTGGAGCAGATGCTCCGCATGTACGTGGACCCTACCATGCATGATTGGGACGAATTCCTAGCACCAGCAGAGTTTGCGGTGAACAACTCGGTGAACGAGTCTACACAGTTCACACCGTTCGTGTTGAACTGTGGTCGGCATCCAGTGGTACCCTCTTCATTGGTGAAGAGTGGGAGCACAGAAGGGCAGGTTCCTTCCGCTCAAGCCTTTGCCAAGCACATCGACTCCTTGTTACAGGAGGCGAGGGGTCACCCTCAAGCAGCTCGGCAGCGACAAAAGGCATATGCCGACAAAGGTCGCCGGGAGATCTTGTTTGACATAGGTGACAAAGTGCTGCTTCGCACTAAAACCCTTCGGTTGAAGTCGCCAAGGGCAAGAAAACTTCTACCGAAGTGGATTGGGTCGTTTCCCATTGTGGCACGCATCGGGCCAGTGGCATACCGATTGCTACTTCCGCCGAGTATGAAAACACATGACGTGTTTTATGTGAGCCTGCTGGCTCCATACACGGCAGACGGAACCGTTCAGCCACCGCCAGCAGTCCTTGCTGCCGACGGCCAATACGAGGTCCTTCGCCTACTCCAGCACCGAGAGCGTACTCTTCGGTCGCGCGTTGTTAGGGAGTACCTCGTTCATTGGGCCGGTTGTGGACCTCAACATTATTCATGGGAGCCCGAATCTCGGTTGCCCACAGGGGTAGTCAAGGATTACTAGAGCGAGCTTGTAGCTTGCACAGATCGACGCGTGGCAGGAGGTACCACCTGAACGCGGAAAAAGTGAACAACATTCCCACAGGACGCTCCAGCCTAAAGGGGGTATTCATGGACAGCGACCATATGAGGTTGGGGACGCCCAACATGGTTGTCGCGCGGACGCTCCAGCCAAAAGGGGTGAAGCCGCTAGCCGAGCTGGCCTACAAGCTGCAGCTTACGTCTATGTACCATGCACGTGTTCATGTCTAGCTGGTGATTGAAATTATTAATTTTCTTCCATAATTTTGATGACTCACTAACTGACCATCCTGCTTGTTGTTCATGAACCGAGACGGTTCATAACAAGTGGGGAAGAATGTAGCGGGAGGGCCGGTTCGGCCCTCCCTCCTCGCAGAAGCGAGGGGTGGTTGCGCACCACCTCTCGCGACAGCGAGGGCTGGCCGGCGGCCAGCACTTTGCTGGCCGCCGGTCAGCTCGCTGCCGGCCGGCGGCCGGCCAAGCGACCGGCCGGCCATCGGCCGGCCAGCCGCCAGCCGCCGATCGCGGCCTCAGCCCAATCGGCGGCTGAGACGCCACGAGGGCCTCGAGGGCGAGGCTTGAGTGCCTCGAGGGCGAGGCCTCGTGGCCTCGTGCCCTCGCCCCCCCCCCTTGCCCTCCTTGCAAAACAAGCAAGCGAGGACGAGGGATAGGGGGAGCGAGGGTGAGGATGAGAGGACTGGCGCGAAATCGCTAGCTTGCCTCGCACGCAACGATTTCGCACCATAACGGCAAAATGTAAATCAAAGTTTGTTTGCGACGAACTTCGACATAAAATAAATGAAATAACTCGTGCGAACACACGAGTTTGAGGTAAAAACCCCCAGTTTGGATCCCAAAACCAGGGGTTTGATTAAAAACGGAAATGGGCCTCCGAAGACTCGAAATATTCGAGTTTCCCTGCTGTGGGTCGTTGATGACGACTGCCCCTCAGTCTTGCGAAGGGGGTAAACCCCTGACACGGACTGAGAACGCCATTCTGCGAACTCCGACGATGACTTCAGAGCAGGAGCTAAGGACTCAGCCCGTTACACTCATTCTTCATTCCTAACCACTTACTTTCAGTTTCCAGCTACTTTCTGGCGCGCGCATTTCTGAGTAACAAACCCAGAGCTTCCAGACTTAGCCTCTAGAGTAGCAGACTGAGGGGGCAGCAGACCTCAGCAACGAGCGTGGAACCCCGCACGCTGCATCAACAACGTTGCTGCCCAAACTTGCTGCCTAGCGTTTCCTTCTTCGTCCTCGCACTCGTTTTAGTGCTGTATGTTGGTTTTTTGTGCTCATTGTGCTCTGTTGTGTCCTCCCGGCTTTTGTACATCGGCGTGCAGATGACTGACGGCAAGACTCGACGCCGATGGAGTGTCGTCCGGTGGAGCCGACGCACGCTGAGGTCGTCTCGCGGTTCGCTGGAGCCTCCTCTCTCCGGCGACGTGTTCAGCTCCATCGGCAGGCCTCCTCGGCGGTCGCACCGCCGGCAGTCACTGCCGCCGCAGTCACTTTCTGCATGCGCCCAACGCGTACTGTCATGCCTGCATCGTCATGCACTGCCTAGGGTCCCAGTTGCATGTTGCATGGCCCTGTTTGGTAGCATAAACCATCGTGGGCACTATCTGGGTTTAGGCTGCCATAACTCCTCACTACTATTTTTCTAGCAGATTCTGACCGCACGGCTGCGTTCGCAGCGTCGGTATTATGGTATGGTCCAGTTTTCAAGCAAAACGGACGACGCCCGGGTTTTGGGCTGTTGGCTGCCTGGCAGGCCTCACCGAGAAAACCTGCCAGCCTGAACTGAGCTATTTTCTGATTGGCTGATGAATTGAGTAACAAGCTCTACAGAGCTGGGGGGGGGGGCTAGAACTTGGAGGGGTCCCCCATTGCTGTTCATTCTTCATTCCTAATCAGTCATTATCAGTTTTCAGCTGCTATCTGGCGCTAACTCTGGCGCGCGCGTTTCTGAGTAACAAAACCCAGAGCTTCCAGACTTAGACTCTAGAGCAGCAGACTGAGGGGGCAGCTGACTTAAGCAACGAGCGTGGAAGCCCGCACGCTGCATCAACAACGCTGCTGCCCCAACCTGCTGCATAGTTTCCTTCTTGGTATCAGAGCCAGAGCGTAGCAGCAGCAGCAGAAGACTGGCGAACAGGTGCCAGACAACGCCGGCGGACCTCCCATACGCGCCAGTGCAGGGGAAATGCTGCCGGATTTTTTCCGACAGCATTGACCCTCCTGGTGGCGGCGTCAGAATTTTTCCCACGGCCACTGGGCCAGGGGAAATGCTGCCGAAATTTTTTCGGCAGCACTGACCCCCACGCGTGACGCGAGGAGGTGAGCGGCAGGCGGCGTCTGACGTCTGTGGGCGACGACGCACGCGGCAACGTCACCCAGGTGCA
>SZWC01004763.1:117447-127849 GCA_023375785.1 Penium margaritaceum | reverse complement strand
TGTTCATTCTTCATTCCTAATCAGTCATTATCAGTTTTCAGCTGCTTTCTGGCGCTAACTCTGGCGCGCGCGTTTCTGAGTAACAAAACCCAGAGCTTCCAGACTTAGACTCTAGAGCAGCAGACTGAGGGGGCAGCTGACTTAAGCAACGAGCGTGGAAGCCCGCACGCTGCATCAACAACGCTGCTGCCCCAACCTGCTGCATAGTTTCCTTCTTGGTATCAGAGCCAGAGCGTAGCAGCAGCAGCAGAAGACTGGCGAACAGGTGCCAGACAACGCCGGCGGACCTCCCATACGCGCCAGTGCAGGGGAAATGCTGCCGGATTGTTTCCGACAGCATTGACCCTCCTGGTGGCGGCGTCAGAATTTTTCCCACGGCCACTGGGCCAGGGGAAATGCTGCCGAAATTTTTCGGCAGCACTGACCCCCACGCGTGACACGAGGAGGTGAGCGGCAGGCGGCGTCTGACGTCTGTGGGCGACGACGCACGCGGCAACGTCACCCAGGTGCAATGACTGGCACCACCAGCAGCAGCAGGCAGAAGCAGCAGCTCGCAGCAGCCCGCAGCAGCAGCAGCTCGCGGCAGCAGCAGCAGCAGCTCGCAGCAGCAGCAGCAACAGCCCGCAGCACCAGCAGCTCGCAGCAACAGCAGCAGCAGCGTGCAGCACCAGCAGCGGCGTACAGCAGCAGCAACAGCCCGCAGCAGCAGCCGGCTGCAGCAGCTTGCAGCAGCAGCAGGCAGCAGCCGCAGCACGCAGCAGCTGCAGCAGCGTGCAGCAACAGCAGCGGGCTGCAACAGCTGTTGCAGCGAGCTGCAACAGCCGACAACTGCAGCAGCAGCAGCAGCGAGCAGCAGCTGCCAGTCGCGGCTGCTGCTGCCCGCTGCTCGCAGCGAGCGAGCAGCGAGCAGCAGCCCGCTGCTACCACCGAGCAGCAGCTCGCTGCTGCTGGGCAAGCAGCAGCCCGCTGCTCGCAGCAGACAGCGGGCTGCTGCCCGTTGTGACAAGGAAAAAAAAAAACAAAAAAAGACAACAAAAAAATTCCCCCATCCCCGCAGCTTGCTGCAGCAGCCTGCAGTTGCAGCGAGCAGCTGCTGCAGCACGCAGCACCTGCAGCAGCACTCAGCTGCAGTAGCGAGCTGCAGCAGCTCGCTGTTGCAGCAGCAGCAGCCACAGCAACTGCTGCAGCTCGCAGCACGAGCAGCAGCAGCTGCAGCACCCGCAGCAACAGCAACAGCAGCAGCAGCGAACAGTTGCAGCAGCAGCAGCAACACTAGCAGCAGCTGCAGCAGCAGTAGCAGCACCAACAGCAGCAGCAGCAGCAACAACAACAACAACAACAACAGCAGCAGCAGCTGCTGCAGCAGCATCAGCACCAACAGCAGCAGCAACGGCCCCAACATTCGCCGCTGCTGACATCAGCACCCCTCTGCTGACGTCACTGCTGACGTCACTGCTGACATCATCAACACACACAAAAAAAAGGGAGGGTGAAAGGGGAAAGGGGGAACGCCAGAGGAGTGGGTAAACTTCCCACTCCCCCAACCTCTTGTTGAAGCAGCAACACAAAGAAAAAAAAACAAACAGACACCAAGCCATGGCTGGTAGTCCAGGCGAGGGGGGGTCCTCCTCTGATGGGGGGACCCCCACCCCTCCTTTCTTGCACCGATTACTGTAGCAGCAGCAGCAGCACCCGCCGCCGCCGCAGCAGCAGCAGCCGCCGCCGCCGCAGGTTCAGCAGCTGCCGCCGCCGCCGCCATTGCTGCAGCAGCCACCGCCGTTGCAGTAGCAGTAGCCACCGCCTCTACAGCAGCAGCCGCCGCCGCTACAGTAGCAGCTGCCGCCCATACAGCAGCAACCACCGCCGCTGCAGCAGCAGCAGCCGCCGCCTCTACAGCAGCAGCCGCCACCGCCGCTGCAGCAGCAGCAGCCGCCCCCTCTATAGCAGCAGCCGCCACCGCTACAGCAACAGCAGCCACCGCCCATACAGCAGCAGCCACCGCCTCTGCAGCAGCAGCAGCAGCAGCAGCCCACTAGTAACGTTGGCGGCACCCCTAACCCACTTGTTGCTCTTCAGCAACAACTCGCCGCCTTGACACAGTAGCTTGCGGCGCTACAGCCAGTCGCCTGCCAAACCACCACCAGCGCACTGCCGTCGTTCGTCCCTCCAGGGCACGCTAGCCCCGCGGTGCCCGCCGCCACATGCTACTTAGCACAACAACAGACTCAGCGCCAACGGCAGACAGTGACCTCCGTCCTTGGCCCCACTCTGGGTGCCGGCCATAGGCAAAAGGACTTTGAGACGCCGCCACCGCCGCTTCAGGCCGGTGAGCAGTTCCGGAGCTGGGAGCTCAGCTTCCGGATCTGGGTGCAGGGGGAGGGTCTGTGGGCCTACTACACCCTCCCCTACGACTCCACCCAGGCCGACCAGCTATATGACGCTGGTCGCGCCGTCCGAGCCCTTGTACCCGTCGCCCCTCCAGCTTCCCGCCATGCCCTGGAGCCCTTCCTCGGCGACTTCACCGCTGGCGCCATCCCAGACCCGGCAGCCGCCTGGCACGTCCTCACCAGACCCCATCGCCTGTCCAACGACACTGAGATCAGCCGCCTGCTCCGGGAGTTCAACTCCCTTCACATGGGGGAGGCCGAGACGGTCACTGCCTACTGGCAGCGAGCGGAGGACATCCTCCGTCGACTCGGCAAGTCGGCTCCACCCCCACTGTCCGCGCTCCTCACCATCAAGCGCGGCGCCACCAGCGCATACGCTGACGTCTTCGTCCACTATCCTCAAGACGTCCTCACCACCATGGAGGCCCAGGGCACTCTCATGCCTTGGGCATACGAGCTCTTCCTCCGCATTGAGGAAGCTCGCCAGGAGTCCCAGCTCCATCGCGCGGAGGCCCTTGCATCCCCTGCCGTCGCCACCCCTGCCGTTGCCTCCGTGGCCGTTGCCTCCCCCGTCGCAGTTACCTCATCGCCCTCAGGGAAGAAGAAGAAAAGCCAGAACAAGAAGGGCAAGGGTCCATCGCAACAGCAGCAGCAGCAGTCCTCGACCGGTACCAGCGGTAGGAGCTCAGTCTGCCACAACTGTGGCCAGCCTGGGCACGGATGGTACACGTGCCCTCTTCCGACGGACGAGGCCCGCGTCATCGCCACCATGCGACGCCAGCGGGAGCACCGCCTCGCCTCTGCCGCCGTCGCTGCTGCTGGTCCTACCACTTCGACCTCGTCCAGCACTGCTCCCACTCCGACGACTCCGCCTGTCCTGCAGCCACCCGCGCCGCAGCAGTACTACCCGCAGTAGACGGCCCAGCAGCTCTACCCTCAGCCGTCGGCACCTCCGCTGCCCTCGTCAGCCCCGTCACCCTACTACCGGGGCTCCGGCGCCGTCACTCCGCATTCTGTCTACACTCCTGGGCCGTCATCCCGAGAGCGTCAGCTGGAGCAGTTCATCGCGCTCCAGCTTGGCCTCCCTCGCCCTCCTCCCCAGGGAAGTGCGAGTTGCATCACCTCCTACCCTCCCGCCCATCCCTGCATGACTGAGACTGAGCTGCGGTCGTGTCCAGTCTCCTCGTGTGTCTCGTCGTCTCCCGTGATCTCATCCACCCCACTCCTTGACGACATTGCATGGCTTGACGACTGGCAGTCTCGTTTTGCGCCTCCGTCCACCGTGTCCGCGTCCCTCGCGTGTTGCCATGTGACTGTGACTGATCTGGCGACCCCTGTCCAGGACCCTGCTGAGACCTGGATCATCGACTCCGGGGCCACGCATCACATGACGGCATCTCGTGAGGCCTTCAGTATGCTCGGTCCCGTCGGCAATGTCTCCGGTGTTCGGACGGGCTCCGAACAGGTGTTGCCGGTCCGTGGGGTAGGCGTTGCTTGTTTCCGTGGTCCGGCCGGTGACATTTTTTTGACCGATGTTCTCTTCGTCCCTGGTCTCGAGCTCAGCCTCCTGTCCGTGACTGCTCTTGACCGCATGAGCATGGACGTTGTGCAGTCACGTGGCATCGGCACTGTGTCGTTGCGTCCGTCGGGTCTTGTCGTACTGCACGCCACCGCATGTGGCAACTTGTGGCACGTTCCCCGCCTCGCTTCTTCCCCTCACGTCTCCTCCCCGTCGGGTGCGACCGGTCATGTGTTCGTCACCAGCACGCTTTCTCCTCAGCACACCCGCCTCTTGCACCGCCGCCTTTGTCACGTCTACTCTGCCGCAGTAGAGAGCATGCTCCGCACCCAACCGGCCAAGGGCCTTGATCCGGAGACCTTCCCTCTCCCATGCCCCACTGAGTGCATTGACTGCGCTCAGGGCAAGATGCACCGGTCCACGTACCCCCTCTCTTCCTCACGGGCGTCCGCCCCCCTTGACCTTGTCCACTCGGACGTCATGGGCCCTCTCCCCACTGAGTCCGTCGGCGAGCATGGCCGTTATGTCCTCACTCTGACGGACGACTACTCCCGCTACCGTTGGGTCTTCTGCCTTCGGCAGAAGAGCGATGTCGCCCGGACCATTCAGGACTGGCTTGTCCTTGCGGAGCGTGAGTGTGGCCGCCCCCTGCGTCGCTTTCGCTCCGATCGCGGTGGCGAGTACCTGGGTGAGGCCACGACCTTTCTCGCCTCCCGCGGTATTCGCCATGAGACGTCTGCGCCCTACACACCCGCCCAGAACGGCGTCTCCGAGCGGTGGAACCGCACCATGGCCGACGCCGTCCGCACCATGCGGGTCGAGTCAGGTCTCTCCGATGGCTTCTACTTTGAGGCCATGACCTGGGTCTGGAACAGGGTTCCTCACGGTCCCCTTCCCCGCCAGTCCACGCCCTATCAGCACTGGAGCGGTCGGCGCGCTGACCTCCGCCCGGCTCACGTCTGGGGCTGCGTAGCCGTTGTGTGGCTGCCCGCCCCACAGCAGGGTAGCAAGCTTGCCCCTCGCGGATGCCCCTGCACCTTTCTCGGTGTGTCTCGTCAGTCCAAGGCCTGGCGCTTCTAGGACCCATCCCGACACTGCATCGTCGAGTCCCGCGATGCCCTCTTTTTCGAGGACCTGTTTCCCCGCGACCTCATCCGCTCCGGCTCGTCTGTGTCCCTCCCGTCGCGTGGGGGAGTGGTGAGTCCGTCCTTCGTCCTGTCGCTTCCGGGTGACACATCACCCCGTCCCTATGAGCCGGTAACCCCGGCCGCGGCCGCTGGCCCCTCCGAGCCAGCTGACCCAGTCGCGTCTACTGTCCCCTCCGGGCCGGCAGCCCCAGTCGCGTCCGCTGGTCCCTCCAGGCTGGCAGCCCCAGTCGCGTCCGCTGGTCCCTCCGGGCCGGCAGCCCTGGTAGCGTCCGCTGGCCCATCCGGGCCGGCAGCCCCAGTTGCGTCCGCTAGTCCCTCCGGGCCGACAGCCCCAGTCGCGTCTGCCGGCTCTTCCGGGCCGGCAACCCCAGTCGCATCTACTGGCCCCTCCGGGCCGGCAGCCCCAGTCGCGTCTGCCGGCTCTTCCGGGCCGGCAACCCCAGTCGCATCTACTGGCCCCTCCGGGCCGGCAGCCCCAGTCGCGTCCGCTGGTCCCTCCGGGCCGGCAGCCCCAGTCGCGTCCGCTGGTCCCTCCGGGCCGGTGGTCCCAGCCGCCTCCGATGGTCCCCCCGGGCCGACGTCTCCAGTCACGTCCGCTGGCCCCTCCGGACCAGCAGCCCCAGGCGCGTCCACTCGCCACTCTGGGCCGGCAGCCCCAGCTGCGCCCGTTGGCTCCCCTAGCCCAGCAGCGCCTGTTGCGTCTACTGGCTCCTCCAGACCAGCAGCACCGTCCGCCTACGTCGGCCCGTCGGACTCAGCACCATCCTTTGCCTGACCGCGCTGCACACGTGGCCCAGGCGGCAACCTCCGACCTCGGCCAACTGTGAGCGAGCAGACTGTCGCTCCCCGTTCCGTTGGGCCTCGACCCCCTGTGGCTCAATGTCTTTCCTCCACTCCCACGGTCGTGAGTGGAGACCCTGGCACAAAGGCTCTCGGCCTGACCACTTCTCCCATCATCGTAGACCTTCACCCGGGCTCTGCATTAGGGTACGCCATGCTTCTTCACGAGCATCGGCATGCTGTCGTGGCCGCACTCGGACGCATCCCATCTGGGGCTCGTGATGCACTTGCCCTCTCAGTCCGGTCCACATCGCGCCCAGAGGACCCTTCCACCCTACGCGAGGCTCGAGCCTCCCCTGAGGCCGCACATTGGGATGCTGCCTGTGCCGAGGAGCTCACCGCTATCCGATAGCACCACGTGTATGACCTCGTCGACCTCCCTCCAGGTCGGAAGGCCATCGGTGCCAAGTGGGTCTTTCGGCGTAAGTGGAAGCCTGATGGATCCTTGGACAAGTACAAGGCCCGTCTCACAGCAAAGGGGTTTGCTTAGGTCCCTGGGATCGACTACGACCAGATCTTCGCCCCAGTTGGCCGGTTCTCCACTAACCGGGCATTGTTCAGCCTAGTTGCCCAGCACGGGTGGGAGCTGCATCAGATGGACGTGAGCAACGCATTCCTCCATGGCTCACTGGAGGGTGAGGAGCTCTACATGACGTATCCCCCAGGCTTCGACGATGGCACTGGGAGAGTTTGGCGGCTGCGGAAGGCCCTCTATGGTCTGAAGCAGTCGCCTCGGTGCTGGAACCAGGAGATCAGCAGTACGCTTCTCCGTGGCGGCCTCCAACGCAGCACCGCTGACCCGGCACTATTCATCAGCCCGCGAGGTCAGACCTTCGCCGCGGTCCTGGTCTACGTCGACGACCTCCTCATTGCGTCACCAGACGCGACAGCCATCCAGCACGTCAAGGACCTACTGCACGCTGCCTACCAGATGAAGGATCTCGGTTCTGCCCGAGTCTTCCTGGGCATGGAGCTCGAGCATGATCGCTCTCAGGGCGTCCTGCATGTCCACCAGGCTGCCTATGTGCAGACCCTGTCAGCCCGCTTCGCCGAGGACTTGCCCCTCGTGCCCAGCGCTTCCTCACCCATGTCACCCGATGGCCAGGTGAAGTTGAAGAGTCATTACCCAGCTGTTGTGGGGGAGCCAGTTGATGTGACCACGTATCTGCGGGTCATTGGGTCACTGATGTTCCTGGCGACGACGACGCGTCCAGACATCGCGTTCGCCGTTAACCTCCTGGCCCAGTTTTCTCAGGAGCTGCATCACCTCCACTTTGAGGCCGCGATCCGAGTACTGCGCTATGTCGTCTCGACCCCTCGGCGAGGCCTCATGTTCCGCCGTCAGCCGTCCGTCGTTGCAGTGGGTTACACCGACAGCGACTGGGCCGGCAGTCCAGACGGTAAGAGTCGCACTAGCTGGATCTTTCTGGTCGGGGGCACAGCTGTGTCCTTGCGCAGCGGCAAGCAGGGGTGCATTGCACGCAGCACTGCTGAGGCTGAGTAAGTGGCCCTTGGCTCAGGCGCGTGTGAGAGCGTGTGGTTGCCTCGTCTGTTGTCCGAGTTGCGTCAGTCTGTCGCATCCATCACCTTGCATTGTGACAATGAGAGTGCCATGGCCATTGCAGACAATGACGGTGTGCATCACACTCGCACAAAGCACATCAATGTTGAGTATCACTATGTGCGTTCGTTGTTGCACGACGGCAGCATCAGCATCGTGTGGGTTGAGACAGCACGGCAGCTGGCTGACTTTCTGACCAAGGCACTGAAGGGGGACTCGTTTAAGAAGGTTGTGAGTTCAGTCGGTGTGCGTCCGTGACTTGCTTTCTTCGTCTCTACGTGCACTTCTGCATGTCCTGGGGGAGTCCGTGTGTTGACCGTGTCTCTGCCCGCCCATGCGCACTGCGCCTGTGAGTCATGGGGGAGTGTTGGTTTTTTGTGCTCTTTGTGCTCTATTGTGTCCTCCCGGCTTGTGTACATCGGCGTGCAGATGACTGACGGCGAGACTCGACGCCGATGGAGTGTCGTCCGGTGGAGCCGACGCACGCTGAGGTCGTCTCGCGGTTCGCTGGAGCCTCCTCTCTCCGGCGACGTGTTCAGCTCCATCGGCAGGCCTCCTCGGCGGTCGCACCGCCGGCAGTCACTGCCGCCGCAGTCGCTGTCTGCATGCGCCCAGCGCGTACTGTCATGCCTGCGTCGTCATGCACTGCCTAGGGTCCCAGTTGCATGTTGCATGGCCCTGTTTGGCAGCATAAACCATCGTGGGCACTATCTGGGTTTAGGCTGCCATAACTCCTCACTACTATTTTTCTAGCAGATTCTGACCGCACGGCTGCGTTTGCAGCGTCGGTATTATGGTATGGTCCAGTTTTCAGGCAAAACGGACGACGCCCGGGTTTTGGGCTGTCAGCTGCCTGGCAGGCCTCACCGAGAAAACCTGCCAGCCTGAACTGAGCTATTTTCTGATTGGCTGATGAATTGAGTAACAAGCTCTACAGAGCTTGGGGGGGGGGGCTAGAACTTGGAGGGGTCCCCCATTGGTGTTCATTCTTCATTCCTAATCAGTCATTATCAGTTTTCAGCTGCTTTCTGGCGCTAACTCTGGCGCGCGCGTTTCTGACTAACAAAACCCAGAGCTTCCAGACTTAGACTCTAGAGCAGCAGACTGAGGGGGCAGCTGACTTAAGCAACGAGCGTGGAAGCCCGCACGCTGCATCAACAACGCTGCTGCCCCAACCTGCTGCATAGTTTCCTTCTCTTTACATGTATGGACATGCGTACCATCGGGTCATGGGGGATTGTTGTGATTTTTGACGTTCCTGTCGACCTGTACAGTTTACTGTGACCACTCGGCCGTGTCCATGCTTGTGCAGATCCCTCATGTAGACCCATGTGGCACCGGGGCGTCGTCTGGTGGTGGACTACCTGCTCGGAGCTGATCGACGGTCGCCCCACAGTCCTAGATGTTGTCTGGGACCTTCTGCACTTTTTCTGCAACTTGTAGGATTTTATAGGTGGACTGGCTGTGGGCCGAATTTGCATGTTTTTGCATTGTGTGTTCACCATTTTCTGCTGGATGCACGCATGTGACCTGTCGTAGCGTCCGGCTTGAGATTTTGCACGTGTAGGTTGAGACAGCGTAGCGTTCTTACTTGTCTACGCTGAGTTACGGCCAAAACAGTGGTTTTGGGCCGGTTTTAGAGGACAGATCTTGCATTGCCGCGTGCGACACTCGCCGTGCGCCGCAGCAGGTACTTATGCCATGGACCTGTCATTTGTCATTTCTGTCTGCAAATGCTATTGAAGCATACTTACACTTTTCCTTCAGTCGCCTAGCCAGACCCTTGCCTGTGTCTGCACGACTTGTGACTGTCGTCACCGTCTAACCCGGCATTGACGCCTAGTCAGCAGCGGTATCGCTAGGAAGCTTCCACGCACTTTCACACCCGAGGGGCGGTGTAGTGTCGATGTGCTACTTGCACTGTTGGCACCACACTCACTGGCCTCTCGCTCCCATTTATTCAACGTGCTCACTGTTTTCAGCAATGAACAAGGTTCGCTCTGTCGTCAAGGTATGTCCTGTGGGGGCTCCCTGCATGACTCTGCGTGTTTGGAGAACTGATCATCATGACTGCATAGGCTGCTGCAATCAACTATAGTGGGTATGACTCTTCGTATTCAATGATTCTTCAATTGTACATGAATCTCAGTGCTTCAAGAGGGGGCACTGGGGCAAGAGAATACATTGTTGTGGTCACGAAGGACATCCCCAAGCACTCCACGTTTCTTTTAGTCAGATTGGTCAGTGCAGGAACCTGAAAATGCATTTCCTGCTTTCATTTGTGCAGGGTGCTCCAGAGGCATTGAATATTTGTTTTCCTACTGAAGGTGTTATGATTTGGACAAGGAACATTGTGAACATCAAGCAAACACAAGTAGTTCAAATGTATACCTTGGAATGTCTGGTTTAGTTAACGCAGTATCTGAGCTGAGTGTCAGAATGGTAGTCACCTCTTCCAACGCACATCTTCATGTGAGTTGTGGGAAGTGTTCGTGAGCACTGGCAGAGACCAGGCATGGGCACTCCCTCAGCAGTGTTGGCATGAGACTTGGTTCCACTGTGCCCTGAGCTTGGTGTGGTCAGCAGTGCTGGTCTCAGCTGCCATGGCTGATAGCCATACAGTCCATTGGCGACAAACATGGGCGAGAACAGCTACTTGAGGGTGAGAGTGTGAGTGGATGCAGGATTATGGGAGTGGGATAGGGGAAGTGCGGGACTCGGCGAGTGAGGTCGAGAAGAGGTAGGAAGAGGGGGGAATAGAGAGAAGAATGGAAACGATTAGTGGAAGAGAGTGGGATCACCTCTTGATTCTGGTTACGAATATGAAACAACTCCTAATTATAGTGTGCTTGTAAAAATCCACTAGATGGCGATGTGGAGATAGCACTGGAGCACCGACAATGCTGATATGCCAGCATGTGCGTATGTGCGTACGTAGACCCATTTC
>SZWC01004763.1:86534-112669 GCA_023375785.1 Penium margaritaceum | reverse complement strand
AGAGAGAGAGAGAGAGAGAGAGAGAGAGGGAGAGAGAGAGAGAGAGAGAGAGAGAGAGAGAGATAGAGAACCCCTCCAACATTGGTCAGGCAAGTGTACGTGCAAAAAGCGCAACAGCTGGCCTACAAAACGTTTAATGAGATATGTACCAGCTACCAATCAGTGATTGGACAGACCTTGGCAAGAATACGAGTCACTTGGATGGCCGAATGACAAACTAAAAGAAGCAGCAAAAGCACAAAAACAAGCTCTACAAAACTAAACTGACCAAGAGCTAAAGTGATGTTGCCGAGAAAGTGGCCCTCATGAACCGGACACCAAGAACATTCATGCGTACACATTAGGATGTGTGGGATGAAGATGAGATCTCCAAATTAGCCGTCAAGCAATGTAGCCTGCTTGCATGTTTGTGGAAGAAATCTTCAAGTTCCAGTAGTGCAGAGATTTCTTTTGCCCGTACAACGCCTTGCGAAGGCGCCAAACTCAGCCAGTACCATCGTCAGAGCTAGGCGATTGAGCAAGGTAGATCTCCTCATCGAGGAGTCCGTGCAAGAAAGTGTTGTTGACGTCCATTTGGTGTCCTTCCCAGTCATGCTGGACGACCTGGCTCGGTAGTGCCTTGGCGGTGGTGTACTTCCCTTCAGAGGCAAACGTGGCTTCGTAGTCGGCGCCGGGCACTTGAGAGAAGCCCTTGGCTGTTAGGCGAGCTTTGTTAGCGCTCAACTGTTCTGTATGTTTTATGGTTGCGCGTAAACACCCAACATGCACCAATGATTTTTCGACCAGGTCGGAGGTCCACCAAGTCGTAAACATCATGCTCTGTGAATGCATCGAGCTCCTCACGCATAGCGTGCTCTCAAAGGCGTATCTGGAGCACAGCGGACCTGGCGGACGGTGTCCTGGTCAGGTCGGAGACTCATATTGCCACTAGCGGGTAGTGCGGTCGCATGAGAAGTGTGAGGCACAACAGGACTAGACCCAACGACGGCAACAACATGGAAGAACTCGTCCACAGTCATGGAATAGCCATTAGCCAAGTTAGGCTAGACGACAGCTGCTCCCAGACAAAGCGCATCCTGGCCAGTGACAGGAGCAGCTGCATAAATGGAAGGGGCCAAGGCCGGGCCTGATGGATGAGCGGACATCGACTAACTGGCGGAGGTGACAGAGCAAGAAGGGGACTTAAGGGACACAGGCAACCATCTAGAGCCTGACTGTATACGGCAGGGACAGACGAGAGTGGAGGAGCGATAGGGTCTGTTGTGTAAGGAACCAATAAGGATTCATAGTGAAGGAGAGAGGCACCAGATGATGCAAGCAACGATGCAGGTGATGATGTAGGAAATGACGCTGGCGATGAAGAAGAGATAACACGAGGTGATTTCACGAGCACTGACGTAGGCACAGACGAGGGGAAAGGGGTGGATGCGAGCGCAGGCATGGAGGCAGGTGACAATGCAGATGCCGCAGATGCAAGTAGCGATGAAGGGAGCAACACAGATGTGGGTGCTAAGATGGACGTCGGCAGGGCCGGAGGTGAGACAAGAGGCACAGATAAGTGGGCAGAGCCACCCGAGGGCCAGCCGGCCGAAGAGCTCTCTGCAACGCGCGAGACTGACCCAATAGAGGGGATGCACTGAACAATATGGCAACTAAACTTGCTCTAAGAACAGAGAGCCTCATGGGACTCAATCACATTGCGAATCTCAGGATTCCAAAAACGCCATGCCCTGGACTTTGGCGAGACACTAATGAACGAGCACACACGCTCGCGTGGGGAGAGCTTCCTATTGTGCTGGTCCTCAGGATAACAGACACCGGCAACACACCCCCCAACCCACGCAAGGCACAAGTCAGCCTAACATTGGTACCAACATTCATGTAGAGTGACGTGCTGTGGAAGGCGAACATGAGGAACCCATTTCCACACCCAAGTCATTCTCTTCATGTCCTCATTAGCGAAGGCTTTGGACAGGCGAGACTCAACCAACATGGTGTGATCCCATTCCATAAGAGTGTGGTTCTAGCGCTCAGAAACACCATTTTGATTAGGGGCATAGGGTGTGGAGGACTCAAAGTGGACACAGACTGATGTGAAAAAATGCAAGTTGGGTCCAAGAAACTCACGATCGGAACAAAACATCTGCAGCTTGCGCTGGCATGTACGCTCTGTTTCGACCATCCAGGACTCAATCCTGGAACCAACATCACTCTAGAGACGGAGGGGAAAGATCCAACGAAAATGGGAATAGTCCTCATTCGGACAGAGGATGTAACGACCGCCACCAAGGAACTCGAGGGGGAACAGTCCCATGACATCCGCATGGACAAGAGTAAGAGGCTCTGAGAATTGAGCCACGATTCTAATGCAACTAGTCTCGCCTCATTTAATGAAGTAGGGAGTGAGAAAAGTGCAAGTTATTTCAGCCATGGAGATTTTACAACCAGAAACCCTAAGTGTTGAGCTACGACTAGCAACGGCTCGAGCAGGTGAGTCTCACTACTCGAGGCTGACCCGTTGTTGGCCTAACCACCTCGAGAGGGGGAAAAAATCCCTTGTGCTCCACAAAATGACCGACTAGGCCAAACCATGCCTCTCACAGCAAACCAAGGCAACATTACAAACAAAACAAGGACACATATAGGTTATTGAGCCTACTCATTGTTCTGACCACAAGTCAAGAGAGAGACAGATGTAGGTCTCTAAAAGCAAAGTCCCCAGAGGCCATGTGAGAGGTGATGGAGTTTAGCCAGTGCTTCGAGGCGCACGAGTGCTGTTGGATGGCTTGGAGTGTAGGTCTAACGTGGCGAAGAAACTCGTTGTGCTTTGCCTGCACTCTCTTAGTTAGCATGCCCTGTGCACTCAGGTCCACACAAGAGGGAAAAACAGGTACTTAAGGATTAACGCATCCCCTTGGACGTGAGTGCGGCAGGGATGCAACCAATGTGTGAGAGCTTGAGATGGAAGACAGGAGAGGGATGCGCGTTGGTGAGAAATTCCGTTAGTTGTACATCACCACTGATGGGGCGAACTTGCTCATCTCCTACTTCAAAAGCCTCATGCACAAAATGATGTTCTACACTGCTATGTTTTGTGCCAGGGTATAACACACCATCATTTGCAACAATGCATTGTGCGGTAGAGCTGTCACTATGAAGTGCCACAGCGTTGGTCTGCAGCCCTAGTTCGTGAAGAAATCGTGCTTGCCAGATGCATTCACATACAGCCTCACCCAATGCCATGTACTTAGCTTTAGCCACACTGCGCACAACACATGATTGCTTGGCATTTCGCCATGGTACAAATGTACACCACACACAAAAAAACATAGCCACCCCAAATGCGCATCCCACGATCAAGCGTGTAGTCACTGTCACAATACCCATCTAATAGGGGATTGGCTGAAGGGGCAAAGGCCAGGCCAAGCTCAACTGTGTCCAACACGTAGCAAAACAGCTTCACTAGTGCTTTCAGATGTGTGCTGTGCGGTTGTTGGCTGAACTGTGCAAGCACATTGACAGTGCAAGAGATTTCCAGACGTGTTGTGGATGCAAGGTATGACAGGCTACTAGTGATTTGCTTGTAAATCTAGGGATCACAGTCCAGTCCGTAATCTTTGGGGTTCGCATCCAACAAGTGTGCCTACACGTCTGGGCTCATTGGTGAGTGTTGTTGTGGCAGGTGTTGCACCAAGTGTGAAAAGCATGATGTGAGTTGTGCAGTGAACCGTCTTTGATACAGGGTGAATGTGCATGCAGTTCTGTCCCTTATGATTGTCATGCCCAAGAAGTTATTTGCCTCACCCGAGTGGGTCCTGTTGTAGTGCGTGGTGAGCAGCATTTTTGTCTCTGTGATGAGAGAGAGAGAGAGAGAGAGAGAGAGAGAGAGAGAGGGTGACACAATAAGCAGATCCTCTACGTAGATCAACAACGCAACTGGAAGACCGTGATCCCATCGCAAGCAGAGCGAGGGATCACTTAGACTTTGGATGAATCCTTCTGACTCAAGCGTGTATTGAATCACTTTGTTCCAACATCGTAGGGCTTGTTTGAGCCTGTAAAGGGCTTTAAGTAGTAGCCACACATGGTTTATACCTTCATCAAAACCATCCGGTTGTTTGACATGAAGTTGTTCTTCTAGTGGGCCATTGAGGAAGGCATTCTTCACATCCATTTGATGTATTTCCCTGTCTTTGTGTGCTACAATAGCCAATTGCACTCGACTGGTTCCGTACTTCCCAACAGGGGCATAGGTATCTATGAAGTTCTGTCTGGGTATTTGATGAAAGCCCGTAGGAACCAGCCTGGCTCTGTACTTGCCAATTAACCCTGCCTTGTTCCTTTTGAGCTTGTACACCCACTTGACGTCAATGGCTTTACGCCCAGGTGGCAAGGGAAGAGGTTGATACACACCATGCTCCAAGAGGGCATTCAACTCTACGGCCATGGCCTTTTCTCATTCGGCAGCATCGGTGCGCCCCCTTGCCTTAGCAACTGTCTTGGGTTCCACCGTGGTTTGATCCAAGTTTGTTGAACCACCTGTGTGGTAGAATTGCTTGTGGTTCACACGAGGGATGTTGCACAAGGAAGGTTGCGTTGGTGGGGGCTATGGCGTTCTCATGTCTTTTGTGATATTGGGAGATGGTTGGATTTTTAATCGAGGTGGAGTCTGTAGAGCACTAGAGTCTGTGCTCATTAGATCTGTGGGTGTGAGTAAATCTGTGGGAATGGGTGATGGTAGCTTAGTGTTCTCTTTTGGGTTCCTACTCCTTGGGAGAGCTGCTGATTCATGAGGGACAAGTATAGGCACACTCACATAGTCTGGGTTTTGTTCAGGAATGGTAATGCATGGGACGTGACCGAAGATGCTGAATGTTCTATTGGGAATGTGCTCCAAAAAGCAAGCATCCCTACTTTCAAGGAAACTAGTTCATGGGATCAAAGAGCCGCCATGCCTTGGATGCATGTGAAACCCCGACAAAGACACACCACTGCCCTCCTGGGCTGAAATTGTGATCCCTTTGTGGCTGAATGGACCAGACCCAGGCCATGGTGCTCCACACTCTTGGAGGTCTCAAGTCAGCTTTTTCTTTGAATCATCGCTCCCATGGTGTCATTGACTTGGGTAGGGGCCCTTGTGGCACCCTATTCCACACCCACGTCATGTCCTTGATAGCCTCTGCCCAAAAACACAAAGCCAAACCAGACTCACTTAGCAGAGTGCATAGCGCATCACCCAAGGTTCTGTGCAACCTTTCTTCCACACCATTCTGTTGGGATGTATAGGGTGCTGTAGTCTGATGCTCTATACCATTGGCTTTCAGTTCAGCTGCTAGGATGCCTAGAGAATACCCTCCTCAATCAGTGCGTAGCCTCAACAACTTGCAGCCGGTCTGACGCTCAGCATGGGGAATCCATGTAGCAATAGCCCACTAGGCGGCATCCGCTTTGGGCTTCAACAAAAAATCCTAGTTAAAAGGAATGAATTCATAAGTCACTGTGAAGACCTACTGTAACCCATACTGAATAGACGGCACATGCATGGGTCGTGTCAGGTCTGCATGGACGAGTTTGAGAGGTGACTTTGATTTTGTGTCTGACCTGGGAAAGGTCTGTTTGTGGGCCTTACTCTCTTGACACTCAAGACACGCATCAGCTCTAAGACCATGGGGGAAGTCCGTAGGAAGGAGACCATGTGCAGGATTGTGTTTGATCATGTCAGTGACCAGTTATGTGCTGATGTGTGCGAGTCTGTGGTGCAATAGGTCTTTGTGCCTTGCATCAGTGGCAGTGAGAACCTGTGTCTGTGGTTGTTCTGGTTGTGTTTACAACAATGGAAAGAGAGTGAGGCGGTAAAGCATGTCAGCATGCACGGGATCGTCAACCAACAGGGTACCACTAGAATCAAGCAACATGCAACGTTGTTTCTGCGTAAGGGTGGACATGCTTTCTTGGCGATCTAGCTGTTCCCCCGACAACATATTCACTTTCAACTTGGGTACATACAGAATCGTGGTTAGCCTCAATACCCCATTAGGTGCTTGCAATGCTAGTGTGCCCACACCCTCCACCGCCAACACCTCCCCAGATCCCGTCTTCACACCCTCCACATCATGTGCACCATACAATGATACAAACAACTGGCAATGTGGTGACATGAGAAAAGATGCAGCAATGTCATACAACCATTCATGCATGGAGAGTGTGTGCTATGTGGTGACATGAGTGTGCACTAGTCGCTCAAGTGGTGATTGTGGCATGGCCGTTGGTTTTGGGGGCTGCTGCTCCATGGGGAATGTCCACCCATCGCAGGCATTGCTGTAGTCGGCTGCTGGGACTCGGCCATGTCTGAGTAGATGCGTTGCGCCCATGCTGGCATTGGAATTGGGACGGTTAAGGTGGGTGGAGCATAGAAAGGCCCCTAATTCACAGGGACATGCCTGTGTTACATCAAAAAGGCTAGTGGTGGATGCCATGGTGGCGGTGCATAGGTCACTCTGTCGAATGGTCGAAGGCCTGAGGTGCAACGACTAGTGGAGTAGACCATGCCAGTGGCCACATGTATTAACCAAACTGAGGTCGTGGCACCAGAGCAGAGAGGTGTTGCTATTGCTGCTGCTGAGACATTGTCATGATATGCTAGAGGTCTGGATATGCTCGCCAGTAGTGCCCCGGCTTGCCATAGTAGTTGCAAGTGCGCCCTTCGGCGCCACCTCGGCCACGACCTCATCCTCCACCTGGCTATGTGCCTGTTCCTCCATTACCCAAGCCGCTTCCGCCTCTGCCTCCTCCATGACCAGATCTAGTGGAGGCACTTGGGGAGGAATGATGTGTGAAGGTGCTTGGTGACAGGGCGTTGGCCTCTCTCGCCTCTCCTTAGAGGATGTCCTCATAATGGCGCAGCTCCTCGCACACCTCAGACAGGTCGGTGTTCTCGATATCTGTCAGTCGAAGGCGTCTCAAGGGACCTCATCGGAACTCCCTGTAAGGCTCTCCAAGATGAAGCAAGACATGATCTAGCCACTCGAGCATAGAGTAGGACGCTCCAAGCCCAAGGATGTGGTAAATCAGGTCCATAGTTGCATCCCAATACTCAGCTATCAACGCTCCTGGCTTTGGGTACAATCCCTAGAGTCTATTGCACAGGAAGATCACCAGCACCATCCCTCGTTCCTCATGACAGGTGGCAAGATGCTGCTAGGCCTCATGTGGGCGTAGAGCTCCACTGCGAGGATGAGTGGGATCCTCCCCTTCACCGCCAAAGCAAAAATGGCGGATGGCGTAGGATTGGTCGTCTGGGAGCGCCGTGACTAGGGCATTAAAGGCGTGACTGTATCAGCAGGACCTGATCCTTGATTGCATTAGTGGGATGGAGCAGATATAGGTCCTCTAACCCATGCTCCGCCGCCCATGCTAGGAATACATCCTTCCAAGAAAGGAAGTCCCTTGATTGCAAGGCTAGCGGCGTTAGGTCCTTGTGGGACATGACCTTCTTGAGGTCCTCCCACGTCATTGTGGTGGTACCGGTCCCGTCTACTACCGCCAGCGCTGGCTCCAGTTGAGGGGCCGCAACTAGCTCCTGCGCCATGGCCTCCCAGCATTGATGTTACCTGGATCATGACTCCTGCACGTCAGGGACGTCCTAGGGAGGTGGTCCAAGTTCAACGCAGCTGACCCTCTTGACCATGAGGAGAATTTCACGCCTCAAAGTACCATGGCAGCATTGTGGCATAGATTTGGGTGAATGGACAGGCTTCAACTGTTTGTTCTTGGTTAAAGGCAAGACAACTTCAGTCGCAAAGGCAATCACTTGTCCAGAAAAGCTGAGTGGAAGGAAGAAACACGTAGTGAGCTCATCTCCATCAAGGAGAATTGAACATGGGATCAAATGGACAGACCTGTCAGGGTTCACATGGTGGGGTCCAAATGGGTGCTCAAAACAACAAGGAAACATGATGGCAAGATAGACAAGTACAAGGCTCAGGTGGTGCAAATGGATTAACTTAGCGCCTTGGTCTAGAGTATGATGAGTCTCGAAATCTTCCTCTATCCGATTAAATCATGCTATTCCATGTTCTTTGCACTGCCAAGAAGATGGCAGTGAACTAGATGGATGTCAAGACAGCCTTTCTATTCGGCAAACTTGAAATGGAGGTGTTGATGGAGGTGCCAGAGGGGGTTGATGCCCTAGAGGGGGTTGATGTCCAAGAGGGCACGGCGTACAAATTGGTGAAAGCACTTTATGGGCCAAAACACACCCCAAGGCCTTGGTCCCACGAGATGGATGAGGTGTATAAAGAGATCCAATGGCTACACAGCTTGCTATATGAGATGAAGACACCACAGTCATCGTGATTGACATCATGAGTACCATTGACATGTCCAAGAACCCAGTCCTCTCCAGGTTCACAAATCATGCTAAAAGGTGCTACCTGTTTGCTCGGGGATTGGTTTGCAAGAAAATATTGGAGCTCGTGTATGTTTGTACCAAGATGAACAGGGCCAACATGCTTGCAAAGCCAATGGACAAGGACGTCCACTACAAAGGCAGGCGAGGTATTGGCATGGTAAACGCATGAGACAAAGACTGATCATGGCAGCTGACGTGAGGTGCAAGGGAGATAATTGTTGAGTGTGTATGCCCCTTGTTCACTACTATAGGATGGTTCAGGAATGCTCTGCCCCTCGTGGAGGTATGACCCATGGATCCATTTTAGGGTGAGTCACTTATAATGTGTCTCCTGTAAGATATGACCTATGACTATACAGTGTGGATGAATAGATAGCTTGGCCCTTTTGTTCATTTAGCCAAGTGAGGGATCATGAATTGCATATGGTATGATGCACATCTTTGTTGCAAAGAAAGCTTTCAAGAAAGGAAGTGTGCAGAGTGAGCACTTGATCGCCATCGTGGTCGAGGTTGACAACTTCTTGATCCCATCTTGCACAACCTTTAATGGAGACCATGCAGGAGGCCAAGGTATGAGAGGATAAAGGCCCTTGGTCATACACCTGTATGATCAGGATGAATATCATTCATGATCGTCGACGACGTTGCTCTTGGTGCACCAGGCATGACACGCCCGTATTGTGGGGGAGCAATTCGATGATCTCCTTGGTGCATGTCCCATAGCCTCCACATCCAACATACCAGATGAGTAGGAATACTTGAAGGAAGATGATCTAGCATAACTATGAGAGATAATGGAAGTAAGCCTGTACTTGCGCCTCATTGGCTCTCTTATGTATTTGCCATAACTTTTGGCCCATCATCTCCTTTACCATCAACCTCCTTGCATAGTTGTCACAGTGCCTTTCATGCCATTGTGCAATTGATGTGATACGTGATTTCCATGCCGTACATCAGACTTTGCTTTCTTTGGGAGTGTTTAGTGGTAGTCGGGGACTACACAGGCAGTGAATTGGCCTGGAACCCTGATGGACGCAGCTAAATGGGCTATGTTTCCTTGCTGGGGGACACTGGTGTGTTGTGGTACAGTGGAAAGCAGAGCTCCATTATGTTTAGCTCATTAGAAGAAAATCATGCAGCTCTCAGAGCTAGGGTTGCTTAGTTCGTATGGCTGTGACGTTTCCTTCTTGAGTTGCATTAAATTGTGCCTTCCATCGTGACAACTGGAGTGCTCTTACCATTGTAGAGAACTCAGGTGTGTTTCATGGAGACACGAAGCACACTGTTGCAAGCATCACTTTGTGCATGATTTGATTGGCCAACATGTGATGTTTGTCATCTTGGTCAGCATGGACATGCAGTGGGCTGAATTCCACAACAAGGTACTATAGCATGGAAAGCTCATGATGGCTGTCGGGCTCCGTCCCTTGCCTGAGGTTGGCTCAGAGTGGGGTGTGTGCGTATGGATTTCCCAACATCTCGTTGCAAAATTGTGTTGATTTTGCACACATATGGACATGAATACCATCGGGTCATGGAGGAGTGTTGTGATGTGATTCGTTCCCATTTGTACATATAGTTGACTATAACCACTAGGTCTTGTCCATGCACGTGCAGATCCCTGATGCGGATCCAGCTAGTGCTGAAGCACCATTCAGTGGTGAGCCACCCATCCACAGCTTTAAAATAGATGCCAGGGTGTTCTGGAGAATTGTTGGGACACTCTGCCCTTTTCCAGCAGCCCCTAGATGTTTCTCAATGGACTGGCCTTGAGCCAGAATTGCATTTTCTTGCTTTTGGTGTCCCGGGCTCCCAGCTGGACCCATGCATGTGTTTGGTCATTGAATCCAGGGATTACACTATACACCCTTAGGATTAGACAGATCTGCATTAAAATGAATTTGCACTGCATTACGGCCAAAACAATGCTTTGGGCTGGGTTTTAGGGCATAATGATGCTGCCGTGTGTATCAGCCACTATCTACTGCGTCAGTTGCTTATCCACTGATCTTGTTGGTTGCCATTTCTCTCTACAAATTTAAGTCATTAAAGCTTATGAAGCTATGGATGTCTACCCTATCCAAAGCCCTGCTTTTATTTCACCTACCATGCGCGCTAGTGTGTCAATTGACTGGACTGCATTGCCGCATTAGCGACAGTAGAGCAAGGAAGCTTTCAGGCACCTTCTCAGCAAGGACTGGTTGCCTTCTATGTACCCTGTGTTATCTGTTCTCTCTTGCAATACATGTTCAATTTGTCCACACTCTACCTCACCACCTTCTACACCTACAACAAGAACCATGTAACCCTGTGTACACTTCCTGTGCAACAATAGCACTTGATTCCAATTTTGTTACTAGCTGGTTCACAATCATGATATGGGAGGAGTTCTCTTAGTCCATTTTCCATTTTACTTGTCATGTACTTTGTACATGCATTTCTTCACTGATCTGTGATGTGACCTCTTGGCTGATGTGCATCCTCGTGCAGATGACCGACTCGGTGGATGTTTACGATCGCAGGACTATTCATTTTCTTGTTATTCTTTGCAAAGGATAAAAAGAATTAGTGTTGTTTCCTCCTCCCCGGGTAGTCTTAGCTTGGAATCCCCCTAAAAAAACTGCGGAATTGCCTGGTGAATTCCAGGATAACAGGTCCAGTTTCAAATCTGGCCCTGAACTGAGACGACTTTCAGCTGCCTTAGAATGCCCGCTCGCAATCCCTGCACAGTTGCGTCGTGCACACACACGTCACAGCGCACGGAGAGTGATAGAGTACTCCGTTGATGGAAGCACACCTTGGAAACTCCGACATCTCACCTACCTTGATGTTTCTCGCTGTTCTGCTTGCTGTTTTTCTACAAATAGAACCGCTCAATTTTGTTTAGAGTCACAGGCGCTGATGAAGGCTCAGGCTGAAGTGTGTACGCCTATGTTTTGAACAAAATTTTCCACAGCATCCGCCCCCTCTTTCCTCTCTCACTACAGTTCAGTTTTCTCTCCCTTGTCGCACTAGAAGATGACCACCCCTACGATTGATCTTCAACTTGTCCTAGTTGCCAAGGGACAAAGCAACAACAACTCTACTACTGATACTGCTGCTGCTGCTGCTGCTGCTGCTGCTACTACTACTACTACTACTACTACTACTACTACTACTACTACTACTACTACTACTACTACTACTACTACTACTACTACTACATCTAATACTCCACGCAAAAGTCTGGCCACAGAACGATGAACAATGAACAAGATTCCATTGAAGAAGCTGCCACACCAGCAAGAATTCCTGCTTCACGCGACCTTCTTTCTTTGGGTGGGCCCATCATCGTCTCTTCTCTCACGGCCGGCATCGGTCCTTCTCCTGCCAACACCACCGCTGAATCCATTCAGCAAGGTGCAGCGAGAGTTGCAGCTAATACTCAAGCTACCGCTATCGCGCTACACCAAGCAGAAAATGCAGCAGCAGCTAACTTTCAGGCTTCCCTTGCTGCTCACCTCCAAGCTGAAGCAAACACTGCAGCAGCAGCCAACATTCAAGCTACCTCCCAGTGCTCTGAGGCCGCAGCAAACATCCATGCCGCTCAATCTGCAGCAGCTATGGCTGCACATGCTGCCGCAGCTACAGAAGCCTCAGCAGCCAAAGCCATCAGACGTTTTGGACATCTTTTCGGTCTTGGACCCCAACCTGACTCCGGATCTGGAAGCCAACAGGATGCCAACCTCAAGGGCTCCGTTCCCATCAACATCACCGACGGAGCACTACCCAAAGCTTCTAATGAAATTGAAGTTGAGATCGTAGCTGAAGCAAAAGAGATAATAAGCGATGTTACTAAGGTGGACTCCATCATCATCAAGCTGAAGAAACACTTGAAGAAGGACATTATGCTAACATGGTGAGGTGTGAAATCCCAGATTTTCTTCTACTCCGCCCTGGTGAAGCTGAACTTGAAGCCACGTGGTCCAACACCATGAGAGAGGATTGTGTTGCCTACATGAGACAGCAACACACTCACATCATCAAAGGCAAGCAAGCTGAACTGTTGGCACTTGTCAAACACTTCCTCAACATTGGAAAATGTATGGGACAAAGTCTTGACATTCTTTGCTACCCAAGCAACTCCACCATCGCAGAAGTGTATGGCAGCACCATCACCACCAAGAAAGGGGACAAGAATCTTGGCATCGTCATCTATGAGGCATAGAGACATTCCCTCTCCCTCGCCGCACTAGAAGATGACCACCCCTACAATGCATCCTCGTGCACATGACAGACTCGGTGGATGTTGACGATGGCAGGTGTTGAGCAATGGAGTGGACGTCAGACCATGGTGCAATGCTTAGGTCTCTCCACCTTCTGTGGAGCCTCCCACATGGTAGCAGTGCGTGGTCACCTCCATCAAGAGCAGCCACCATTTCTGAGTATTCTAGATTTAGCCTTTGTTCACGCAGGCATAAATCTGCTTCATGATTATACTAGCTGATTCTGACTGCACAATTGTGTTTGCAAGTTCCATCTTCTGCTATGGTCCAATTCTCAGGGGGAATGGATGAAGCCTAGGGTTGCGGCCATCAGTATTCTGGCATGGCCAAAAAAATGGTGGATTTTCCTGATTGGCTGCTAGACTGAGTAACAAGCCTCACAAATGTGACTGCCTAGGTTAGTATGGAAGGGGTCCCCCACCAAGCTTCATTCTTGTTTTTAAGTTCATTGCTATTCACTTTAAACCGCAGTTCTGGTGCTAAGTCTAGTGCACACAGCAGCACATCATCGACGGCGGAACCAACTCACGTGGCAAAAGCTATGCTACGCAACAGGAAAGTTTCCCTGTTGCTGTTCCTTTGCTCCTCNCCCCCCCCCCCCCCCCCCCCCCCCCCCAATTCCTCCCTCAGCCTCCTCACAGGTTGATTGCTCCCCTAGCAACTCCTTCTGTCTGGTGTAGCCATGTCAGCAACTAAGGAATCAGCGTGGCTAGACAGAAAAACAGGCAAAGAGGAAAAAAATTGGAATCTTGCTCGGTCACTCGCGGGCTACCTATCACGCAACAGCAGCAGCAGTAGCAACAACAGCAGCGCACAGCAGCAACCAAAGCAGCGTGGTAGCAGCAGCTGCAACAACAACAGCACGAGCAGCACGCAGAAATTGCTGCAGCAGTGCGGCAACAGCAACACTAGTTGCGGCAGAAGCAAGAGCAGCTCGCAGAAATGACAACAAGAACACGCAGCAGTAACAACAAAAGCATCATCGAGTGCAACAGCAGCAGCAACATCGCAAGGCGGCAGCAGCAGCTCCTCATTGGTGACTGCAGCAAAGGCAATCACAGCAGCAGCACCACCTTGGCAGCCACAGCTAAGCAGGTAGGGGAAGCTACACGGAAGCTACGCAACCTTCCGAGCAGCTCCCTCAATCCTCGCCATTGTGGGGATGGAGGGACTGCCGGCCACCAACCACCAGAGAACAAAAAAAGAGGAGGAGAAGGTGTGCATTTCAGTACATCTTCCAAAGGGGCTAATTGCAAATAACTGGGGTCTTTATGAAAGTGGATCAAAAAGAAAAAAACATTTCCTCCTTTTCCAAATCCTTGAGAAAAGTACTTGGTGCTCTGATCTGACAGTTTTCACCCGTCACCGAGCACCAGAAAGTAGCATATCCCTTTGTGCCGGCAGTCCTTGGTCCCACCATCATGGTTTGAGCAGGCACCAGAGGTGCAACGCAGTCCATCTCAGCCAGGTCGCACCGCCAGCTGACTTTCGCACCGCCAGCTGACTTTGGCACCGCCTTTGAGTCGTAGGTTAATTACTTGGGCAAAATCCTGGCCACCTTTTAGTCTACTAAGACCGTCTCTATGCCTCTCTCGAGCCAACCTGACCCCACGCTCTGCTTCAGTCCAGACAGTGGCTATGCAGAAGCACCCCATCTCCAGTGTCTTAAGGTCTCGAGGCAGTGCATCTAGTGCTCAACGCATGCGAGATGATTTTGGGACACCACCACCCTAGCTTCAGGTGGGACAGTTCACCTCCCGGGAGAGATGTTTCTGCCTGTGGGCTCAAGGTGAGGGTCTCTTACCCTTCTACACCCTGAACAATGATGTATCGATCCCTGAGCAGCTGTTCAACACAGGTAATTCAGCTAAGGCTGTCATGTTTACCACACCAAAGAGTGATAGCACGGACCTCGTGACCTTCATTAGTTATCCTACTACAGCCACCGGCCGTGACCTCCATGAGGTTGAGAGTACCCTCCGACCTCCCTACTGTGCTTCTTGTCAGGCCGCCATCAGCCACCTTCTGAAGGACTCCCTTAGAGTCAGTGGCAGACTCCCTTAGAGTCTGCCACTGACTGTTGGAGCCAAGGACAAGATCTTCTTCATCGGCTCTGCAAGTCTAGTCCGCATCCGCTGGCCGCCATCCTCATTGTGAAGAACGGCGCTACCTCCGGCTAGTTGAAGATCCTTGTTGACTTCGACTTGGAGCTTTTGGAGGCCATGCCGTCCCGGTTAACTCTAATGTCTTTGTTCTATTCTTGGTTCTTGACATGTAAAGAGGAAAATCAGGATACCCAGCTGTAGCATGAAGACACGCAATGAAGTACTCAATTTTGCCTCTCCTACGCTTCCAACCTCCAGGGCCCCTGGTGCCACTAGAGCCATGTGGGGTGTAGGCCAGAGCAAAGGGCAGCATGGGAAGAGGGGGAAGGGGAAGACCAAGCAGCCTCTTGAAAGCCGCTGCTCTCTCGTTTGCAACAACCGTGGCCAGCCGGGTCATGGCTGGCACACGTGCCCATTACCCACTGACAAGTACTGTTTTGTCACCACCATTTGTATTGATCATAAGTAGTACCTTGGTACATTTTCAGTCACCAATGCCTCTCTTGTTAGTTCTGCTTCCACTTCCTCCACTACCTCCTCCTCCATCGGCACTACAACATTTGTGACTTGGTCTTTGGTCCCTCCTATGACATCCATTGGGCCTGTTCTTACATGGACTCCTTATCCGGCGTGGTCACCTCCATTATAGCAGCTCAGCTACCCCTTGGCGCCTCCCTCCAGCATGGCCTCTACACAGTACCTCCCAATTCTCAGGCCTTCTAACTACAAGAGCCAGCTGGAGAAGTTCATCATTGATAACATTGGCTTCCCTCATCGATAGCCCAAAGGAAGTGCAAATTGTACGTCTGCTAGCCAGACGGTCGATTACAGCTGCCAGAATCAGACTGCTCTCTGTAATGAACCTTTTGAGAATGTCTGTTTTCTTCCTTTCCCCCGTCCTGGATGATCTTGCTTGGCTTGACAACTAGCAGGTAGACTTTTCATCTCTGTCTCATGTGCAACGCCTGCTACCCGCGTCATGTCAGGTCACTCAGTGCAATGTTAGATAAACTATTTATGATCATAATGACACTTGGATCATTGAGTTTGGTGCTATACAGCAAATTACGTCATGCCACCAGGCATTCAATATGCTTGGCCTGGTTGGCGATGTCTAGATTTTTGGACTGTGTTCAGCCAGGTACTTCTTGTTCATGGTGTTGGTGATATCAACTTTTGGGGTATGTCTAACAATGTCTACTGACGTCTATGTTACAAATTTGTTGTATGTGCATAGCCTTGAGCTTAGTCTTCTTTCTTTCATTGCTTTGGAGTGCATGTGTATGGATGTTCTGCACTCGCATGGCATTATCATAGTCACTTTTTTTCCATTTGGTCTTGTGATGCTGCATGCAGAGTCATGGGACAACCTATGGTACGTCACTCATCTGTAATCTATGTCCTCAATTTTGTCTTTGGGCATGGGATACAATTTTCTCATGATCACTCTGTCTCCATATCAAACTCACCTTCTACATTTTCACCTCTGCCACGTATGCACCTATGCCATTCAGAACATGCTTCACACGGAGCCTGCACTTGGCCTCTATCCCAACACCTTTGAGTAGTGTTGCAAAACTAAATGCCTCTACTTTGTTTAGGACAAGAGGCATAGGCTGTCTTCTCGTATCTCCTCTTCTTGAGCCTCACACCCGCTCAAGCTGGGCCATTCAGACTACATGGATCCTTTACTAGTTGATTTTGTTACAGATTTTGGTCATTCCATCCTCATCCTCACTGACAACTTCTCTCAGTTTTGGTGGGTGTTTTGCCCCCAGCAGAAGGGTAATGCAGTCATTGCTATTTGTGAGTGACTCCTTTCTACCAAGCGTGAGTGTGGTCAGCCCCTCCATCGCTTTCATTCAAACCAGGGCAGTGAGTTTATGGAGGAGGAGGAAGATGCCTTTCTCAAGAGCCAGGAAGTTAGACATGAGAATCCTATGCCTTACACTCTCAAGAAGAACGGTCTCTGGGCATATGAACTGCACCATGGCTGATGCGGTCCGCACCATGTGCATTGAGTCTGGTCTATTGGAGGGCCTTTTCTTTGAGGCCATGTTGCACATGTTCTGGGTCTGGAACAGAGTCTCCCATTGTCCCTTGCCTCGTCCTGTCACTCCTTACCAGCATTTTTGTAGGCAGCATGCAGATGTTTGCCTTGCACGCATATCGGGTTTTGTCACCAGTGTCTGGCTCCTTGGGGACTAGCGGCACGACAGATAGACTCCCCGTGGCTGTCCCTGCACCATTCTTGGCGTGTCTCATCACTCGAAGGCTTTGCAATCCAAAGATCCTGTCCGACACCACATCATCAAGTTATGTGTTCAGTTTTGTGAAGAAAAATTTCCACGCGGCCTTCCTCTTGTCTGTGTTGACACCCTTCCAGGCCTGTCCCCATCGTCGTGTGGGGGAGATTCTGAGCAGGTGCATGACACTGCTCCCTGTCCATTGTTGATCAGAGCCCCTGGTTCAGACAAGTTGCCTGCGCCTTTGGCCTCCTCTACCTCCCACTAATTGTTGGAGGTTGACTATTCAAAATGCCCATACACACCTGAGACACCGGTCATACCAGAGGTTGTTACTGCAGATGCTCACTCCTTTGACCTGGCATCTGATTTCACCTCTTCGGCCACTGACTCCACCAACCTGGCAACTAACTCCACTTCTTTGGTGACTGACTCTGCCACCCAGGTGACCGAGTCTGTCACTCTGGTTGGGAACAAAGTCGAGCAGTTGAGCAGCCCTCCGGCCCCTGAGTCGGTCACTCTCGTGGAACGACACATCATTTCCTTTTCTCCTTGAGCTCTTCACGTCAATTCTTCCACTGTCTTTCCAACATAATCACACACTCCTGGTGGCTGTCTTTGTCGACGTACCCCAGTACCATCATCAGACTCGCAACATGTCATCACACGACCGCCCCTGGTCACCATCGTCCATCTTATGGCCCCCTCTCACTTTGTGGTGTACGGGGAACCACTGACAAAGACCTTGGGTCTGAATGCCCTTGGTTTCATCGCAACGGACCTTCATTCGCAATCCAAATAGGGTAATTCCCTGATTAATCACAAGCATAGATGTGATGTCTCTTCCTTGTAGTCCTGTGTTCCAGTGGGTTTTGGCACTGCTCGTCTGCTGATAGCCAGGCTGTCTTTGCAGGCAGCTGGCCCACGGAGCCTACGTGAGGCCAGGGCTGCACCTGGCATTCCTCTGTGGTATGCACCTTGCAAAGAGGAACTAACTGCCATTGAAAACCATGCCTTGTACAGGCTGGTTGACTTACCCCCAGGCTGCAAAGACGGCATGGTTGACAAGTACAAGTTATGGCTCACAGCCAAGGACTTTGCACAAGTACCAGGGGTGGACTTTGGCCACGACTTTGTGCCAGTTGGACATTTCACCACCATTCATACGCTCTTTAGCATGGCTGGGAGCTCTACCAGATGGATGTGAGGAATGCATTCTTGCATGGTGCTCTCGGTGGTGAGGAGCTTAACATGGTTGAGCCCCCTGACTTTGATGATGTCACCGGTCATGTTTGGCAAACACAGGAGGCCCTTTAATGCCTGAAAGAATCTCCTAGGCCCTAGAACAAAAAGATCATCCACACCCTCTTCAAGGGTGGCGTTGTGCGCAGCATCACAGATCTGACACTTCATCCCTGTCGGCACCACCCTTGTCACGGTGCTCGTCTACATGGATATTCTACCCATCCCGTCACCTGACCTTGTTGATGTCCAACGAATGAAGGATCTCTTCCAGTCCACTTACAAGATGAAAGACCTTGAGCTTGGAAATGTGTTTCAAGGCAGGGGATTGAGCGCGAACGCGCCCACAGCATCTTATGTGTGAATCAAGCAGCCTATGTGCAGACATTGGCCGAGCGATTTGCGGGCCTATTGTCTGCTGTGCCCAGTGCCTCCACACCCATGACCCCAAACTATCAGATCAAGCTGAAATCTGCTGATGCCGATGCACGTGGTACAGGTGTGGATGTGACTGCTTTTCTTCATGTCATTGGATCACTTGTGTTCCTCGCCACCCCCAAACAACAAGACATTGCCTTTGTCATGGATGTGTTGGCCCAGTTCTCCCAATTCTTGTAGCAGCTGCACCTGGATGCAGTCAATTGTGTCGTGCGGTACGTGGATTCCACCTTACGTCATAGGTCGACATTCTATCACTAGATTTCTTTTGTCGCAAAAGGCTGCACCAAAAATGACAAGGCTCGGGGAATAATCGGTAAGAGCTGAACTTGGTGGATCTTCCTCATTGGTGGCACGGCTGTCTTGTAGCGTGGTAGCAAGCACGGTTGCATTACATGCAACACTACAGAGTAAAGGTGCATGCAAGGGCGGGTTACTCCGTTGTCTATTGTGTGAGTTTCATCAGCTTGCATCACCCATTGTGCTATATTGCAAAAATCAGAGTGACATTTGCATTGCAAACAACGATAGCATTCGTCACATGCACACAAAGCACATCCATGTGGAGTGTCATTATGTGTCCACTTTGCTGTATGAGGTTAGCATCCAGACTTCGTGGGTCAAGACTGTGCAATTTCTGGCTAACCTCCTAACAAGGTCATCAAACGCGCATCGTTTAAGAAAACCATTAGCATAGTTGGTGTGCACCAATGAGTACAAGGCCGTACATCCGCTAGTACGTGGTTATGCATCCGTGAGTTCCCTTTCCTTGTGTTACTCCCTTTACATCCTTACCATTCATGTGCTCATCATTGTACGTGAGTGGACTTGCCGGGCTATGGGAGCATGATTGTGTGGGAGCACGACTTATCCTGTGTACTCTGGGTGCATGACCTCTGCACGTGTATGTACACTAGTCCTTATGGGTGACTGGTGCCTTTGCTTGTGATTTGCGCGTGCACTATCTCACTTTTGTGTGCCTTCACCCCTTAATTGTTGCACATGCTTGTGCAGACAACTGACTTGGCGGACGTTGAGTACTACGGGCATTGAGTGATGGAGTGGACGTCACATTGTGGAGAGACGCTTGGCTCCCGTCACCTTTCACGGATCCTCCAACGTGGTAGCAGTGCGTGGCCAACCCCTTCCACAGCAGCCACCTTTGCTCGTCTTGCCAAAAGTCTCAAGCAATTGCTGTGATCAGTGTAGATTCGGCCTTGTTTCACGCATCCATAACTACGCTTTGTGGATTTCCTGTCTGATTCTGACTGCAAGACTGTCTTGCAATGTCCATGTTTTGGTATGATCCGGTATTGAAGAAAAAATGGGCAACACGGGGGTTGGTGTTGAATGGTATGCACCTTGTCCACTGGCTAGCTAGCTGGTTGCACGAAAAGACAAGGCATTCACTACTCTATGGAGTACGTCCCCTTGGTCTGTTCTGAGATACCCCAGGAATGCACTGCCCAGAATGGGTATGCCCCCGGAGGTCATCATAGGAAACACAACATTGTGGCCTAGTTGGGATAGGCACCGGAGCTCATGGGTCACGGGCTCAAATCCCGCGATGGCCGCATGTTTCTTTGTGGCCCAAAATGGGACAGGAAGCTTCAAGGAAGCTTGCTAGATCCTGGCTTGAGGATGACACTTGGCGGTCTTAGGACGCGCCAAGTAGGATTGTAGGCTGAGGTTGGTTCCTGTGGAGCCACTATGAGCAGAAGCATTAGCAATTCTCTACAAGTGTAAAAGCCTGTGCCCTACATACATCCATTCACAGATCTTGCCTTTGAGACTGCTCACAGAGTGTCCAACCAAGGGTAGACACTAAAGACCTTCATGCGGACTTCGTGAGGTTGCAAACCAAACAAACCTAAAGTGTGGATCCCTCGTTCAAGGGTGATATGTTATCTTGGTTGAAATACCAAGAGCGGTTGGCGGCCTCCCATGTCGGGACCCGTTTTCTAGACCGTTGCTATCCGGCGCATTGAAAAATTGTTATGGGCCCACACTTTTGGCTCTAAGGCATGCTTCCAAGATGGACTCGCGCGTAGTCTTGTAGGGCGCACAGGTACAACAGGTACAGGAAGATCGGACGGCTCCAATCTGCTCCATCGGCTCCATCGGCTTCTTTAGGTAGGGTGTGCGCACGTGTCAGACTAGGGGACAAGGAATGGCTCTGTCCATGTTGGACAAGACCCTCAAGTCCCAACGGGATAAAGCTCTACCCATTTAGAAGGTGGTATGACCCCGAGTCTGTTTTTCTCACGATGGCACCATCACCATAGGAAATCATCGGTTAGAGAGGAATGCAACGGAACCAACTGCACCTTTGACAACGGTCACAATCAGCAGCCTCATCAGCCTCATCAGCCTCATCAAAGTAGAGTAGCAGCAAAGCGTAGAAGACGAGCAGTCGTAGGAAATAGCGGATCCGACTCAAGCCCGCCTTGAGGGGGGTATGTCCAAATTCACGAGAACTGGTTTTCCCTTGTGGAAATGGCAGTTTGAGATTGTCATGAATGTGCGTGGCTACCTCGACATCCAAAAAGGGACAGAGACAGCACCCGCCGATGCAACAGTGACCACGCATGCGGCTGACCTTGCAGCATTGACGATGAAGAATAACATGGATCTTGCCATACTTGTGACGTCCATCAACAAGACTCAACACTTCCACATCACAGGACACATGTTCGCTACGAAGGCCTACGCAAAACTCTCACGCGTACATCTATCAAACGCCCTAGAAAACCAAATCTTCATCTTCCAAAGGTTGATTTTGATGAGGGTGAGTGAAAGAGAATCGATACCCAGATTTTTGCAGTCGTTCGACAACGTGCCGCAAGAGGTCGAGCAAATGGAATGGAATCCCGACTCCAACATGCGTGCCATGTTCCTTCTTATGGCGCTGCTGGATAGCTGGGGTCCTTGATCACCGTATTTGGTGGTTGGAAGGAGGCAGATCTGACGTATGATGCCGTTACCGAACACGTCCGTAACGAGTCCATTCGACGCAGTGGCAGTGAGGCAAACATCTCAGCCTATGCCTCTCGCTTTGGTGGACGAAGTGCAAGATCTCGCTCCAGTGAAGGCAACAGCGGAAGCGGTAGTGGTGGAGGGAAAGGTAATGGTGGCGGGAAGAGTTCCAAGAGGCCCAGCAATAGTCACAATTGTGGCAAGGTTGGGCACAACGGCAGCGTCGTTCAAGCCATGGGAAAAGGGGACAAGGCAATCATGTTCAACGTGAACAGTGCAGAGAAGGTGGTCAACCTTCAAAAGGTGGTGTACATGCCCCTCTTTGTAGCGAACATGCTGTCGGTCTCACAAATCACCGAAAACAACAGGATAGTGGTATTCACCAACAAGGAAGGCGTAGCCCTAGAAAATGAGAACATCAAAGTTTTGCACACCAACGACGACCTCATGCTTCAAGTTCCAAGAGTCGATGGCCTCTACGTGCGTCAAACCAAATTCACCAAGATGTTGGATGAGGGACTGGCATGTGCCACCAAGAAAGTGGCACCGAAGCCAAAGGATGCACCACCGGCGACCGTTGCGGCCGCCACATCAACCAAGGACATCAACGGTGAGCTGTGGCACCGGCAATTTGGCCATGTGGCCAACAGCAAGCTACACAAGATGCACGAGCAAGAGGTAGTCCGTAGAATGGAAGGGTGCATCATGAAGCATGGAGAAGCGTGCACGATGTGTGAACCATGCCTCCACGCAAAGGCAAAGAAGAAGCCGCTTGGGAGAGGAGGACAACGAGCAGAGAATGTCTTGGACCTGATCCATAGTGACGCGTGCGGACCCTTTCGCACTACGTCTAACAAAGGAAGCAAGTACTTCCTGACCTTCATCGACGACCAAAGTAGCAAGTTGTAGATCTACTTCCTCAGATCACAGGGAGAGGTCAAGGAGAAGCTCCTAGAGTTCGTCACCATGGTAGAGCGGCAAACGTCGAAGAAGGTGAAGACGTTCCAAAGTGACAACGGGGAAGAGTACGAGGCATGCAAGCCTTGGCTCAAGCATCATGGGATCCGCCACAAGCAAACCACCCCTTACAACCCCCAAAGCAATGGCATGGCCGAGAGGATGAACTAGACCCTACTCAGCATGGTGCAAAGAATGCTCTTCGACGCCAAGCTCCCACCTTGCTTTTGGGCTAAAGATGCAACAACAGGATACCTCTTAAACCTCACACCAGGAACCGCCTTGCAGAAGCCTGGAAAGGAGTAGGCCAAGCAGCTGAAGACCCCACAGGAAGCATGGTCTGGAAAGAAACCCAACGCATCTCATCTGAAGGTGTTTGGGTCAACTGCACGGGTGAAGATCCAGTCACGAGAAGGTGGAGGTAAGCTGGACACATGTTCCAAAATGTACGTCATGGTTGGCTACGACACGTCACACAAAGCCTGTGGGCTTTGGGACCAGGCAGAAGGCAAGCTTGTGAGGAGCCGCAACGTTGTGTTTGACGAACGCACCCTTAAAAAGGGAGAGCTGTTGGACCCGATCCTTGCTCCCGAGGCGGGAGAGTGGATAGTGTTGCTTGAGTCTGGAGACCAAGCACCTAACAACTGGCTCGCTTTCCCAGCAGGTGGTGGGAAGTGGAAAGGAGATACGGAGGATGACACAACATCTGGCATGGACGTGGATACCGAGGTGTCCGGGACTTCCTAGTCTGACTTGAATTCTGACGACTCTGCTAACGACGACAACGGCGACAAAAACAACATACCACCATCTGTGGAAGCACCAGTACCCCGACGCAGTTTGCGACCAAAGAAAGCACCTTTGCGCTATGAAGACGATTGGACTGGCCTTAGCTCGTCGTGCATGGCTCAGGGAGAGCCATCCACAATGGCGGAAGCGATGAATGGCCCAGATGCGGCCAAGTGGAAGGAGGCAGTGGACTGAGAGCTTGCGTCCATTGCCGAGAACGCCACGTGGGTGCTGGTGGATAGACCCGACAAGGCCCACGTGGTGGGATCCAAGCCTGTCCTCCGAGTGAAGAAGAAACAAGATGGGAAAATCAAAAATTTCAAGGCGAGGGTAGTGACAAAGGGGTTCTCTCAATGCCCGGGCTCTAAGTATAACAAGACGTTCCCGCCTGTCATGACCTTTGCCTCCATCCGCTCTCTCCTTGCCATTGCAGCTGCAAAGAACCTGGAGATACACCATATGGACGTCACGACAGCTTTCTTTTATGGGAATCTTGACAAGGAAGTGCTGATGGAGGTGCCTGAAGGAGTCAAAGCTCCTGAGGGCAAGGTGTGTGAGTTGGTGAAAGCGCTCTATGGGCTGAAACATGCCCCAAGGATATGGTACAAAGAGATGGATGGTTTCATGACCGGTCTCTCCTTTGCACATTGCCAAAATGATCCGGGCATGTACGTGCGCAATTATGGGAGTGGGCTGATGCTCGTTGCACTGTATGTGGATGATGTGATCATCTTCTCTTCTTTGGTCAAGCTGTTGGATGAATTGAAGTCTGACCTCAGCAAAAGGTTCAAAATGAAGGACATGGGTCCTCTCGAGTGTTACCTTGGGATCACCATCCACCGCAACCAATCAGTAGGCACCATCAAACTCAACCAAACCAAACACATCGGTGAGGTACTAAAGCGCTATCACATGGAAGATTGCAAACCTGTCAGCACCCCAATGACTACCGATGCAAAAATGAAGGCCTCAATGTCGCCAAGAAATGAAGCAAAACAAAGGGAGATGTAAGACATCCCCTACCAGTCCGTTGTGGGCAGCATCATGTACGCCATGGTAGGTACTCGTCCGGAAATCTGCTATGCCGTGGGACAAGTGAGCAGGGCCAACCCAGGATCAAAACATTGCCAGGCAGTCAAGCATATCTTGTGCTACCTGCAGAAGACACGTCACATGGGCCTCGTCCTTGGAGGGCAAGAAGGTACAGACCCCCTCCGCCTGAAGTACAATGCCGACGCCAACTGGGGAGGAAACATCGACGACTGAAAATCCACCTCTTGATACGTGTGCATCTTGAATGGCGCTGCCATCTCATGGGCTAGTAGGAAGCATGATTGTGTTTCCGTGTCCACAGCTGAGGCAGAGTATGTTTCTTTTCCTGAGTTGTGCAAGGAGACTCAGTGGCTACGCAGCCTGCTTGGCAAAATGACAGTGCCACAAAAGGATGTCACGGTTGTACACGTGGACAACATGAGCGCCATCTTGATGGCTGAAGATGAGATCATCTCCCGGCGAACAAAGCACATCGACATACATTACCACTACTCACGTGACCTACTCATGAAGAACGTGGTGGACTTGCAGCACTGCGGAGCCAAGAGTGTGCTTGCTGAATGCATGACCAAACCACTAGAGAGCGACTTGCACTATGCACGCATTCGTGGATTCGGCATGAGGAGTGCGGCAGAGGAAGGGTGAGCCACAAGGCATCAACTGATCTCAGTGAGCAACAGATGGAGAGAGGTGCAAGGGAGAGATTTGTTGAATGGTATGCACCTTGTCCACTAGCTAGCTTGCTGGTTTCACGGAAAGACAAGGCATATACTGCTCTATGGAGTACGTCCCCTTTTCCTGTTCTGAGATAGGCCGGGAATGCAGTGCCCATAATGGGTATGTCCACTGAAGATCATCATAGGAAACACAACATTGTGGCCTAGTTGGGACAGGCGCCCGAGCTCATGGGTCACGGGCTCAAATCCCGCGACAGCTGCATTTTTATTTGTGGTCCAGAATGGGAAAGGAAGCTTCTAGGAATCTTGCTAGATCCTGGCTTGAGGATGACACTTGGCGGTCTTAGGATGCGACAAGTAGGACTGTAGGCTGAGGTTGGTTCCTGTGGAGCCACTATGAGCAGAAGCATTAGCAATGCTTTGCAAGTATAAAAGCCTGTGCCCTACATGCATCCATTCACCGATCTTGCCTTTGAGACTCATCACAGAGTGTCCAACCAAGGGTAGACACTAAAGACCTTCATGCGGACTTTGTAATGTTGCAAACAGAATGAACCTAAAGTGTGGATCCCTCGTTCAAGGGTGATATGTTATCTTGGTTGAAATACCAAGAGCGGTTGGCGGCCTCCCATATCGGGACCCATTTCTAGATTGTTGCTATCCGGCGCATTGAAAAAATTACTGCGCTGGTTTCATGTTCCACAATGGTGCAGTGATTGGCAGGCCATAAGAGGAAGTACAAGTTTCACGGTGGTACTTTGAGTCTATATCTTCTGGGAATTCTCCTCAACAACTATCACATGTTTTCCAGGCATCCAGGCCCTTGGGGTGTGAAGGGCCTGGATTGTAAATTGTGTGCAGGCATGCGTACGAGGTAGCGCGTGCCCTTTACCAACTCCTCGGGAGTTGCGGAGCTATGCACTGCACAGTGGTGCACAGGCACATAAGGCAGGATTGCCAAATCTTGTATAGCTTAC
>SZWC01004763.1:55248-83510 GCA_023375785.1 Penium margaritaceum | reverse complement strand
ACCAATGTCATACATTGTTGTTTTGTGTTTCAAATCCACTCTTGACACAAACTATGCCAGTATTGAGAAAACTCAAATGACGTAGAATAGTCTTTGATTTTTTTACAGTCCTAAGTAAATTTCTTACCAACCATTTCATTCTCTTATTCCATTTAATAGTTACTACGCTTACATTAATCAAGCCTTCCATTAAGTAAAGTATGTTTTATTACACCACAGTTTTGTACAAACTTCCCATCTCCACATAGCTTAGTACACACTGAAAAGTTTGTATAAAAAGAACATGATTAACCATGCCTCCTGCCTCAAACCAAACCACTTCTGTTGTAAAAATTCTGCATGTACTAGTAAGTTATGGCAAAAGATGAAATAGATTTGGCCCTTTCCCATCACTGTACGCATCGTGCCAGTGCCATACCGGTTGTTGCATCCACCGGATATGATGACGGTTTTCATGTGATTCTATTGGCTCCATACCTAAAATAGGAACAGATTAGTGGCCACTGGTGATCCTCACTCTATATGACCAACACAAGCTCATTCATCCACTCCAACACCTAGAACATCCACACTGGTCACACAATAGGTTATCTTTTCCGTTGGGATGGTTGTGGACCTGAGCACAACTCATGGGAGTTCCAATCACATTCAACCATAAGGGTGGTCAACAAGTATTGGTGCAGGCTTGTAACTCACATAGATAGGTGCATGGCAGGCTGCACCACCCAAATTCGGACGTAGTGAACAACGTTCCCTCTAGATAACACTCATGGAAAGAGACCACATGACGTTCGGTACATCCAATATGGTTGCTGTGACACTCCATCTTCAAAGGGGGGAGTTTAGTCACCGTGCTAACCTACAGGCTGTAGCTTAGGTCAATACATTAATGCACATATTCATGTCTTAGCTGTTGTTTGGACATCACTAGTATTCTTGTACAACATTGGTGGTTCACTATCAGACACTCCTTCTTGTTTGGAGTAGTGTAACGGAAGGGCCAGTTTGGCCCTCCCACCTTGCAGAAGCAAGAGGGTGGCTGGCAACCACCGCTCGCCAAGGCAAGGGTTAGCCAGCTACTCGCTGGCCAACGGCCGGCTGGCAGCTGGCCGGCTGGATGGCCTGCAGCCGGCCGGGGGACCAGCCAGCCACCTTTCGTAGTTTATGAACCAAGTTGAAAGTGCATCATTAGAAGAGGGGGGTTAGATAACAAAAAAAATTCAATAATAGGAAGGATAAAAATGTATCAAACGGATGGGAAGCTTGGCCCACAGGGCCGCAACTGCAGGTCTTTCACTTTCAAGTCATTTTGTCCACTGTCCACAAGCTGGAGGACCCTGTTTGAGCCATGTGAAGCAAGCTCCTCTACACCCCTCCCACCTAGGAGTGAGAATTTTTCACCGCCACCATTTGGGATTCAAAGCCAGCACTCTGATACCAAATGAAACAAACGGACAAGAAGTCCCACTGGGCCAAACCATGGTACTTCATAGTCTTAGAACCTCAAGTCATTCTGTCCATTGCCCACAGGCCAGGCATCCCCGTTTGAGCCACATCCAGTGTGCGCCACATCATACTTTATCATGCTTTATCTCTACCATTTAGAGATAAAGTATGATCATATAAATGCCGGACTGGTAACATTCTCTCAGCATGCACCACATTTAAGACAAATGCCACAACTTTGTACTTCAAATGAGCCGTGCTCCCGGTTTGAACCTTAAATGATAGGATACCATTAAAGGGGTTGGGGTTTTATGTTTACGTGAGCACTTTGTTTTTCATTGTTCATACCTATCCATTGCGTTATGTTTCTCATTACCGTGCTGTCATCCATATTAGTCCCTCTTTCATTTGCTTTTCATTGCAATCTATATTCTCCTACATTTGGTTATTTTTCAATTTTTTGAACGAGGAATTCGGTGGGAAAAGTTCCTTTTCCGGGAAGGAATGACGTGTTTCATGTGTCTGGACATGTACTTTTGGTGTGAAGGAATTTTTTATGTGACACATGGGCGAACTAAAAAAACTAGTTTTCGCAAATATGGGTGAAAGCAAGGTATACATCAAACGGTCATCCAAAACACTCTTCTTTTGGATGTCCAAACGGTATCTATTCAATTGTATTAAGTGACCTGAACGGCATTGTTCAGCTCTCAGAACGCCACCTATGTGGACCTTACAGTATGACAGTCTGATGGCCATGCAGCATGTCTTGGCTGGACATCACAAATTCCTGCTTTGATATGCTTGTCATTGTTATCATTTGGGTTTGCGGCAGGTTTGCACAGGGGGTCCAAAACTCCCCATGCGTTGAAAGGGAACTTGCTGGGCTCCACTACTGCAGGGCCCAGCAAGTGCTCACGTAAACATAAAACCCCAACCCCTTTAATTTACTTCAGGGTGATGGGATGTGAATAGGAATTGCACTTATGAAAAAACTGGGTTTGAAAGTCCTGAGAAAACTTTAAGTGTGTTTTTTTCTTGATTAGGGTTGAGTGAAAACAAAAACAACTTTGTTTGTTTTTCTGGGTCGTACAAATCCCCCATTTTCACATGCAAACCATAGTCCCCTAATGAAATTTGAGTTTTTGGGGCTCTCTTCTTCACGTGGGCACCTGTGGGGCCCGTGGCAATGGGGCCGAGCACGTGTCCTTCCAAGAAGAAAAAATTGAACTGCAAAACTTGTGATAGGTTTGAACGCAATTTGCATTGCACACTAGGGAGTTTTCTTGTTAGCGGAAGAAAGGAAAATGAATCGAATTGTTACTCGATCGTGAGCAGTGAATCCTGTTCGGTTCCGTTCCAAACTTGAAGGAGAGACAAGTGAATATGGGACATGTTACCGATGTAATATACAGTTCATGAAAATTGAACCAAGTCATGGCAGTCTGTTGTCAAACTACAAAGGTGTGGCATCCTGCAGATAAAAATTCAAAGCATGGACACGGTTCATTTAGACCTCAGACTCTGAGCACAGTTCATTTAGTTTACAAAAATTGGGACACGGGACCTCTTGAACCTTCATAGAAAAAGGGCCGTTTTGATTAATGTCAGCCAAAAGTAGATACTTCTTGGCATTTTTTGGGAGCTTGAATTTTTTTGTTTTTCTTGGGACACAAAATGCCAAGGAAGTCATCCGCGTCCATCTTCCTGTGTAAGTAACACCTGTCATGTAACTACACTCCTGTTACATGTTACACCGAGCAGAACGTGGTTGATTCACAAGTGCAAAGTGCAGAGCAGAAGAAAAAAAGAGGAAATGGGAAAATTGGATAATTCATGCAAGACCCTAGAAAAAACACCAGTAGCCAAGAAACGAGCTGCAGACCGACACAGGAGCAATGTTGTTTTCAGCACTAGCGATCGTGTCCTATTCAGCTCTGCGAACCTCAAACTTACCCAGTGGATTTCACACACGGGAAAACTTCTTTGGTTTTGTACTGCTATCAGTGTGGTGGAAAGTTTAACATAAACGGTGTTTTATCCATTGCGGTGGAATTTGTGGAGTTGTGTGTGAGTTTGGCGGTTGAAAGTTTTGCTGCCCAATTGGTGCAGGTGGACTCACATAAACTGTGGAAGAGTTGTTCAAGCATCATATTGGTCCGCTCGGTTGGCCCGTTGGTTTGAGATGAATGCCATGACATGTCATTAGTTCGCACCAAAATGGCTAGTGAAGCGGTCGTCTCTATTGCTGATGATGGTACGTGGTACAACGTGTAGCCGCACAATCTTGTTTATAAACAATTGTAATGTTTGATCTGCGTTGATGGTGGTCGCCTTGCAATAAGTCTGACATCTTGGAAAACCTTTCTACCACCATGGGGATGACGCCATATCCCTCTGGAGTGGTAGGCAACCACGTCACAAATTCCATGATTATGTTGAGCCACAGCTCCATTAGAACAGGAAGCAGTTGGAGCAGTCCATATGAAGTTGTGCAATGTGATTTTTTCCTTTGAAACGTGTTGCATGATTTGTGTAATGCTGCCTCTTCATTCTGCATCCACTCTCACCAGTAGAACTTTGCTAGCTCCTTGAGCATTTTGTCCTCTTCAAAATTTCTACCTGGACTGGTGTTGCATTCCTCGAACAACATCCATACTAGTTTCTTGTTCGGTGGCAAGGCAACCTGGCAAGTGAATCGTCGTCGACAGTAAGGTTCGTCAAACCAGAACTTGGTTTTGTCATACCCGCCAAACTCCTTGCAACCCTTCATAAACAGTCTTGAGAGGTACGGATTTCATTCGACGAGTAATGTGTTAATCGTAGCCATCAGGTCTGGTCGCCGACTTTGAGCTTTAGTTGGGTTTTATAGTTCAGTACTCGATGTCATAGTCGAAGTTGGATTCCAAAAAATCCTTCCATTGAGTTTGTCAAAGGCTCAGATTTGACTATCTTCAGGTACTTGAGCATGTGGTGGTCGGTGTGGAAAATTCATTGATGACACTCCAGGTAACACCGCCACGTCTTGAATGCACCATGTAGTGGACTTCTGGCCCGCGTAGTTTTTGTGACATATGTGCGACCGGCTGTTCTCCACGGCTGTTCTCTTTGAGAAAATGGCTCCAAATACTGAATGGTATGCATCGGTGGCCAGTACATTGTCCACTGTTATATCCACAAGTTGCAGGGCTGGCGTCAAGGTCAGAGAATTTCATAAACAGTTTAAATTTTCTTGTTTTCTGTCCTTTTCAATCCACTCGGTAATTTTGTGAGTGACATCGAAGGGAGTCCCTGACACCCAGGCGTAGTCCTCTACAAACTGACGGTAGTAGTTGCAGAAGCCTCAAAGCACCTATACGCCCCGGACGTTGGTCAGTGTCGGCCAATCAGCAACCGCCTCTACTTCACGATTTGCAAAGTGGAAGAGCGATGCATTCGCCTTCGGACCAATGATCCGTGATCAGATATCTGTCAATCACCAATGATTTGGTCAATAAAATAAACCGGATGGCGAAAGAAATTGTACTTTGAAAGTTTTCCATAGAATTTCTACTTTGTAAACTCTCAGAAAATCTGGAGACATGTCCATTGTGCTCCTCCAGGTGGCGAATGAACACCGGGATGTCATCGAGATACATAATGATGAAGTCCTTGATGTACAACCCATGTTTTTCATTGTTTCCAGAAATGTTGTAATGAAATTTATGATTCTGAAGAGTCTGAACGTTAACTCAAAGTGTCAATATCTAGTGCATAACACCGTCTTCTTAATGTCCTTAAAAGATACGGGAATCTTATGATAGCCATGGTGTAGTTCAATTTTGGTGAAACTTCTTTCCCTGCGGAGTTGGTAGAAAAATTCACTTGCTAGTGGGAGGGGTTAGCGGTTTGCATGGTGATGTCATTCAACACCTGGTGATTCATGCATATCCGCATCTTGCCTGATTTTGTTAAAAAAAAAAAAAAAACAGGTATCACGTAGGGTGACATAAATGATCTCATGAACCACAAAAAGCGTAGGTGTCGTGCATTGTGAGGCAAACAATCTGATGAATTTCTAACCGAGCATCTTGTCCAGCTTTTGTATAGAGTTCGGTTAGCTTGTGGTCGAACTGGTTGGTAGACCTTGACTTTTGGTTTGCTGCTTGAATTCAGGTCTACCTGGTGATCAATGTTGCCTTGCTGAGTTAACTCTCGTGGAAGTTTGCCGGAAAATCCCCTTTAAACTCCTCAAGGGAGGCAAACTCTTGCAGAACAGTAGTGAGATTATGAGGTTTCGAAGCTAATGTTGTTATGTCTGTTACCGTTATTTCCTCTACTTCCCCGATTTCCACATAGACAAGTCATGCTGGTGCTCCATGTTGCAGATCTCATTTGGCCATGTTCAGCAATATCATCTAACATTCCACGGCTGCTAAAAAATCCTCTACTGTTTCCCACTCTGCTACTTCCCTTAACCGCCACTATGTTGTGGGTCGCTCGATCACAGGCTGGTGTCATTTTTTTCCATTCATTCTGATATAGACTGCTCTGATACCTAAATCTACCTACGGATTGTGCCTTTACAGGAAATCTCACATTGCACATTGCACATCTCTGGAATCGATGGATCCGTAGTCGTCCATAGACGGTTTCCCCTTCAAACATTCCCGGTTTGATTTGTAATCCCAACTTTCAAACCAGGTTATTGCTCACAAAATTGTGAGAATATCCTCCCTCCAGTAACACTGGTACGTTTTGCAATTTTACAACCCCTTAGTTTTGATCGTAGCAGTATTGTTTGTTGGTCGTTCTTGTACCCCTCGTAGAACATTGCGATCTCAGGAACCCTTGTCTATAGCTTTGTGAGCTGCTCATATGGTTGGTGTAAGGTTTTCCGACCGGACAGGAGGGTCGCCATCTACTCCCGTCCTTTGGCGTTTCTTGAGGCCTCAATTTTTTTCTATGACTTCCCCCCCTTTTGGCCTATTGTTTCCGTTTCGGAAAACCATGCGAGACAATATTGGTTTCACGCAATTCCAGCATAGCCGTTAATCACGTTGATAAACGGCGTCAGTTTCCGTCAGAGACAAGGTTTTTGTCGAAGAGGACTTACCTCCGCCACGATATGGATTGTGGCTGTGGGGTCGCCAACCGTTGGATTCTCGCATCCCAGTTTTGTTGTCGGCACTGTCGTTGCAATCTGCTGCTATGATCATTCACAAAAGGTGATCCTGCATGCCAAAAATGACTATTGCTCAATTGACGTTGCGATTGAGAGCGTTACAATTGATAGAGAGTTCATCGGGGGCAAGGTCAGTGTCAAAGATGATTTCGTGGACTCCTCATGTATACTCTGCCAAGGTGGACTGTTGACGTAGGCATTGAAGCTTGTGTTTTACGTCATATTTGTCTTTTAACCTTCCAAAGGATGTGAGTATGATGCCTGCAAATTCCGTCCTGTCCTTTGGTGGATTAATCGAGTCATTCCATGCTGGACTCATCTGCTCGTACAATAGAATGCCTGCGGTCAACAATGTAAGAGAAACTGCATACACCGTTGATCCAGCACCGCTGGTCTCTTGCTACCGCTGGATGGTCTTTAGATCATCTACAGACTACTGACTAAAAGCCCTACCATGCAAAAGCGAGGCCACAAGGTCAATGTCCTTTATGTTGTTATTGATCCCAACAGCAGTGAAATACACCTCCAAACTTGTCAGCCACATCCAAACCGTTGGTCCTTTGGAGTTCGCAAAATCGAGCGGCTCAGGAAGTGCCAGCCAAATTTAGGACTCACTTGAGAGTTTTAGCAGATGGGTATTGAGGCTCTTGAATCAGGACAGCTTCTGGCAAATATCTTGATTCATGCAAGCTTGTTGGCAAGTGTCTCCCATCGTGCCAGATGTCATCCCAATGAGCAACAGTGGATGCGAAGGGTCCGAGAGCCCGATGGGTCGATTACCAGGGTGACCATTGGGGTCATTGGTGCTACGCCATGTCATGAAATTCAGTTTCCACCAAGTTATCCCAGAGAGCATTGTTGATCACGTCTTGCTGATCCTTTATTACCAAATTCTTCATTTGGTTACTACGACTTGTCATGTGGATGCGCTCGCTCCATTCACCATTGTTGTTGCCAGGTTTGCGAACTTGTGAATGGTGAAGATGCAATGAATACTTGTGCAACGTTATAACCTTCTAGTCATTTTTAAGGCTGCCCTTCAGTGCTGTTGTGCTCTGATACCAAGTGTTGTGCCGAGCGGAACGTAGGTGCTTCCAAAGAATGAGGTGCAGAGCAAAAGATGATTTTAGGAACTGGGACAATCGGATGCATTGTAGTTACCAATAAGTGTACTTCGGTGACAAGTGTCAGACATGTAAAGCACACGTATAAAACAGCAAGAAGGGCATTATAACCCTTCTACCCAGTCCACGAGGGGGTCAAGAATGCCCTACCTATTGCTTGAAGAAAAATACCCCCTCGCCCAGAGGTTTGGAAACAACCAGACTGGCCACTAGCTTTACCATGCTCAATCAGCAGCATGCATTGCTAATCGGGCAAAGTGAGGTGGGGCATGTCAAACCCCCTCAGAATTTTCACTCCCACACAAGAATCGCAATTGAGCAAATACACCCGTTTTCTAGATCGAGAGAAAATGATCATTCCAATGTTTTCCTAGCACACAATCCCACTACGGGTTTCACATGCAAACCCTAGTGAAACCCCATCCCAAATGACATTCGGGATTTTAGGGTTTTAGTTTTAGTCGCGAGGGCTCCTTGTGAGCAGCGCAATAGTGTCTTCCCGCAGGTTCTCTTTCAACGCATTGGGAGTCTCGGACCCCCCATTCAAACCACACGCAAATCCCGCCTTGAACATTCACAAACCCCTTGAAAGAGGGGTTTATGAATGTTCACAGAATTGTTGACATCAGCATGTGGAAGTTGAATCGCATGTAGCTTCAACATGCATTTTTTTTTTTATGTTCATGGGTGAAATTTCAATACTCTCGAGACAACGGATAGGGGAGTCTTACTCTTCCGAACGCCGGGTAAGATGATCTCATTACTCCATTCGCCGGGTAGGAAATACACACATTCAGATTTCATGGGTGATCCCTACATAAATCCTAGCAAGAAGTACAATGAGGCATATGATGTGTCTTGGACGTTCAATTCTAGCAAAGCATGCAACGTCGCGTCGTGAGTGGTTGTTCAAGAAACTCTGCTGAGAAGTCAGGGGATCTCGAGAAGATTTAGGCACGGTCTTCTAGAAGTCTAACTTCATTCAGAAGTCGACCAAATTGAATCAAAACATTTATATGGTTTGCAAAAATTCTGTCGACCCTTCTGGAAAGTGGTCAAAATTTTCAGAACCTTTAAGAGCGGAACAAGAAAGGTCCATGCAAGTGGTCAACATGCCCTCGTCCGAGCGGTGTAAAAATTTTGAGCTCGACGCACAGTGGGCCAAAAAATTGAGAACAGAAACTCTTACTTGCGCAGTTTAGGTACTTTATGTTTAGGACTTAACAAGTGTCCCCTTCCCAAAGCGGAGGGAGGAACCTTGTGATTCTCACAAGGACGTATTTGCTGATATACTTGCACAAGTGTCAACACATAGTTGATGTTTTAATGAGTTTAATATTAGATAGTTTGTACCTAGACCATTAAAAACATTAACTCCATGTCCATTTTGATGGTCATGCCGGATTGTCGACATCAGTCGCCGATCAAGCGAAGCGACAGAGGTGACGTGTCATCACTATTGTCACAACAATCATGGCCAAGCAATTAGTCTTTCAAGCATTTAGCCTTTTTTTCAACTTGCAAACTCCAATGCGCTGAATGAGGGTTTTCTATGTTTGTGCTGACAGAGACCAGACAAACAAACCCTACATCTGCGAATGGGGGTTCATGAGTCACAAAAAGAAAAAAAAGGCTAACCTATCAATCTTGATCAAGCAAAAACACCTGAAAAAAATCCTTAGAGGAAAACCCATTTCCACCTATGCAAACCGCTTTCGGACCCTACCCCAAATCACACTTGGGATTTAGGGGTTTTTTTTTTGTGTGCAGGCTCCCACTGGGCCACGTAGTAGCGGCACCCAGCAGGTTCCCTTTCAACACACGGAGTGTTTCTGAACCTCCACTCAAATCATATCCTGAACCTGTTTCAAGAAAAGTCACAAACCTCTCTACAGAGGGATCTATGATTTTCCTTTGATGTCTCACGACGTCAACATGTTGACTCTGGATGCCATGCGACTTTGACATAACGTGTTCTTTTGGATGTATCATGATTGTTTGCATGCTCGATGGATACGGCATTGATAAAGTGTGAAAAAGTTCCCAATTTGGATGTGGCATCTGCAATGTGCAAAACATGGAAACCTTTGCTTCATCAAGAATTCCGTTGATACGTGGTCACTCTCTCATTCTTAGAATGATAGTAAAAGTCATAAAGACTGGGCAAAAATGGGGGCAATTCAAATGTCTGTCTCCAAAAATCTGGAACGGAAGTCCCTCTCTGAATTACAGTAGGGCCTTGTAACTCAAACATCCACGGGACTGAAGCTTTGTAACTGCCATATCCATGGGTTGAAGTGTAATCACCACATATCTGAAACTTGAGAAAAATGATGCAATTTCACGTTTGCTTTCCGATCTGCGACATGCATCGTTGAAAGAGGATGGCGAGCAGGGTCATGGTCGCGCGGTCGTGACTCCCGTTACCTCGCAAGGTCGCGATCGAGCAACCACCCTTTTTTTCCAACGTGCAAACCCTTTGTAACGTATTAGATGGAATCCTTAGCCGACTAGGAAAAAAATGCGGTGCTTGAGGGTCTCTGATCCTCAAGTCACCCCATCCAACCACCCACATGCTGGGGACCCTCCTCGATCCACGTGGCACCAGCTGCGCGCTACTCTCCCCCCGTCTGGGAGTGAGCTGCCCTTGGCATCCGCACGTTGGAATGGAACCCCGACGCTCTGATACCAATGTAATGAATTGGATGGAATCCGTGGCTGACTAGGCCAAAACTGCAGTGCTTCAGGGTCTGTAACCCTCAAACCATTCCATCTTATCGCCCATTGGCTAGGGACCCCCGCTCGATCCACGTGGTGCCGGCTGTGTGTTACACCCTTATTGCAAGTTACGATGTAGGGTTTCATATTATGCATGGGCTCTGCCCGCACAAAACACGAAACCCTACATCGTAATGTGGGTTTGCACGCAAGAAAAAAAAGGGGGTGTTCACTTTATCACAAGTGAGCAAAAGACTTTTTTCCATAACTTCATTTTTCATCGCGCGGAAAGCCCCTTTTCTAAAATACAGACTTCTTTCAAACCTTGGAAATCTTGGATTCTGTGCGGGCACCTGTTGGGCCCCGCGGTAACGATAGCGAGGCCCAGTAGGTTCCCTTTCAATGCATGGGAAGTATCGAACCCCCGTGCAAACCCTACACCAACCCCCTCCCCTAGTGTACCGAACAGTTACAAATCCCTTGTAGGAGGGATTTGTTACTGTTTGACAAAAACAATGATGCCAACACTCCGATGACCCTTGCATGCGACCTTGACATTGCGATCGCGTTGATTTTTCGTGTATTGTTGATTTTCTATGACCCGTGGATATGGAATCTTCCAAAGGCAAACCAGTGGATATGGGGTTATTAATCTAGGAGGCATGGATATGGCTCTTTAATCAAGAACTCTCTGGGTATGGGGTTGAATCCCTGCCAACAGCATTCTCTGCGCGATGATTTGGCATTCAGCTTGTTGCCGGTAGCCTGACAGGCCCCTAACGCGATGCACACCTACCTCACCGGACATTTTCACCCACTGGATCCCTCCAAAATGACTGATCAAGACATAGCAGTCCTGGATAAAGCTCGCAGGAACCTGCCACAAGCCTGGTCAGACGCAATCCTTACAGATGCAAAATCTCCATGAAACCCTTACAAGAAACCCTGAAATATACAGAAAAATGGAAACAGGCTGGCCAATTACATGCGCTATCCAACAATGACTCGACAGTTTCCACATCAGCAGCCACTGCGCTCATCCCTGCGGACTTCCTCTCCTCTCACTTCAAGAAAAAATCTCTTAGAATCCTACTACGTTTCCTGCAAGTACGTGAGAGAATCAAAGGCTTCCTCCACCGGTTTGTCAACATATGCCCCCTATGTGAGCTGTTTTGTGTAACAATCTGTCATGCCTTCTATAGCGGTGAGCGCATACACAAGACAGCACAAAAGCTCACTACCAGCCTTTCCTACATATGTTCCACCCAGATCTCCTCTGACTTTGTCTTTTCACTCTTTAACCCAATATTTTACACTTTGAAAATTCCACAAGCCTCTTTCTTCTCAGACGTCTGGTCATACAGATGCAAAATCTCCATGGAAAACCAGAAGAGCTTCAAAGACCCCACAACATTCCTTGAGAACCGTATTCTCTCTTCCTCCACCCAACACCTGAACACGTACATCCTTTCCTTACATGACAAAAAAAAGACAAAACATTGCATGAATTACTACGGCACCTAACCTCACACCCGCCGAACGACTGCAAATGATCCCCATCCTGTGCCATAATGCACAAGATTCTAAAATCAATCTGGAGCAGCTTTGCAAACTCCTCCGGGGGGCAGGGTATTTTAAGGAACCGGGTAAAAGCAGTCTGTGAACCCCCATTTCACATTGTTACGACCAGTGGAAATGATACCCTTAGTGGTGGAAGTTTATTGGGTGACTGGCCTTTGTAAGGCCGGAAGTCCCAAACAACCCTACAGATCTTTTCCTGATGGGCACCTATGCTGGTTGACCTTGGTCAAATGGGGCACAGTTCTACTGTAAGCCCCGTTGTCATGGTGCCAGAAGAAAGGGAGACCACCACTAGCGCCTGTCTAACGCAACCCAGAAGAAAGAAAAAAAATGATTCGGGCATCGCACGCAAAGCGTGCACAGGGTTACATAGTAAAGCAATATGCATTTTTATCTCTTGGGACAGCCTGATCGACTGTATTTATCTTTTACCACAAAAGGAACAAATTCCATGAGTTTGGCCAATCATGGAGGTATATAGTGGCATCCCCTAGCAATACTGGCCAGTCATATAGGTTTTCCATGCAAAGCTGTGGACTCTATATTGAAAACTTCATATATTACAGTAAAATTGTAAGTATTAGAGGGACAGGTTAGATCTGTCCCTATTCTCTTACGCAACTGTATGGAGGTCAAATCTGTGGTTTCAGCAAAATAGACAGCAGTCAAAACGGAGTTGTACAGAATACACACGAGTGAAAGAGAGGAGAGAGAGGAGCTCCAGGGTGGAGCTCACTATCCGAGCCCACCCGTCGGCCGGCGAGTTGGAACTCGCCGGCCCTTGCTCGAACTACACGGGAATATGCCCTCTCATGTCCCACATGCCCACACCTTGAGTTTGGTCCTAAGCTGTGCCTAACCAAACTACCACCGGTCCACAGTTAGCACCAACCTAGGTCACCAAGCCACCGCAGTTCAACCACAAACAAGTACAGAATTGGATTGTTTTCAGACAATGTATGAGTACTCCAAGAGTGAATCTAGCATGCGTGATGAAGGCGGGAGTGTCTCCGGTGGCTGGTTACAGCTGCTCGGCAGCTGCCGGACTCGCGTCTGCTCCTCCAGTCTCTAGTATCCTCCATCTCATCATGGGTCCGCAAGACAATGGACGTGAGCCGAGAGGTCACAGTAAGATATGTACACAACATCACTCCCCAATGACCACTGATGCAAACAACGGCACAAACACAATGATGGTGAACGACAACGGATACAGCGCAAGAGCAGAGGTCAGTCCACAGAACTGGAAGGGTGCAATCCCACAAAACGTACAGCCGCAAGAAACTTCTTACAACTGATGGCCTTTGACAAGAATTCAGCCCCCTGTGAGTCTGTTCCGACCCACATGACCTGAACCTCACCTCGATCCACCAGATGTTGAATGTAATGGTATCAACGTTGATGTGTTTCATGCATGCATGGAAAATTCAGTGTTGGCCTTTGCGCTCTTGTTGTCACACTGAAGCACAACAGGGGGCATGGACTGATGTAGTTCATGCAACAAACGCACTAACCACACACTCTTGGTCGCGTTCGCACCCAGAGCTACATACTCTACTCTGCCGGTGCATCGAGCAATGCAGCCTTCCTTGCCGTTGCACCGTGAGACGGTAGTACCTCCAATGAGGAAGATGTAGCTAGTGAGACTCTTGCCGTCTGGGCTCCACGGCAAATCATTGTCTGTGAACCCGTAAAGGACCACGGAGGCCTGCCCATGGTAGTGAAGTCCGTTGCGGGCAGTGGACAAGACGTACCACATGCACCGTAGGACAGCCTCTAGGACCCGCCTGTATGGTTCCTGTGAGAACTCCGCAAGTAAGTTGATAGTGAAGGCTATTTCTCGTTGTGTCGTTGTGGCCAAGAACATGAGCAAGGCAATGACTTGCAAGTACAGGGTCACGTCGACTAGCTCCCCCAACTCTGCTAGATCGGTGACCTTCAGAGTGTCTTAACCGTCAGGGGTGATCGCATTTGACACCGAGCGCACGCTGCTAAGTAGCTCGACAAAGCGTTCCCCTAGAGTGAGAGCGTATTGCTCCTGATGGACCAGGAGTGTCCGCCGAGTGCAATCACGCACAATGTGCATGCCTAGAAACACCGCCGCCACTCCCAGGTCTTTCATTTTGTATGTCAACTGCAGCACTCCCTTAGCAGCTTTGACAGCCTTCAGACCGGGCAAAGCGATCAGAAGGTCGTCAACATAGGCGAGGATGGCCGTGAGTGGCGCAGGAGTCTCGGAGAGAAAGAGCGATGGGTCCGCCACACTCTGGACATAGCCGGCTCATAGGAGAGTGCCGGTGATCTCTTTGTTCCAGCACCTATGAGACTGCTTTAGGCTGTACAATGCCTTCTACAGCCGCCACACCTGGCCACTGCCATCCTTGAACCCTGGGGGCTCGGCCATGTGGATATATTCATCCAGTTTCCCATGCAAAAATGCGTTGTTGACATCCATCTGGTGTAGTTCCCAGTCGTATTGGGCTACCTGGGATAGCAGGCCTACGGCCATGGTCGTGCGTCCAGCAGGTGTGAAGGTGTCAGTGAAGTCAATTCCTTCCACCTAGGAGATTCCCTTTGCAGTCAGTCGGGCTTTGTAGCGGTTGACTGAGTTGTCTGGCTTAAGCTTCTTCTGCAAGACCTACTTGGCCTGAACGGCCTTCCGTCCGTGCGGCAGGTCTGCTAGCTCCTTAACCCCATGTTCATCGATGGCCGCCAGCTCAGCCTTGCACGTTGCGCGCCAGAGTGCTGCATCGGGACCGTCCAGGGCCTGACATAGTGTGCTGGGATCTGGCGTCACTCCCACCACACTAGGATCTGGGACCACCGTAGCTCCGCTGCGTGTGGCCAGAGCATAGGCCACCGACGAAGGGCCAACTGTGACCATAGCCTCTGCGGAGTCGACTACAAGTCAGTGCTTGTGAGCAAGGAGCACGAGGCCTATATCACAGCCAGGTTGGGCTTCGGTGAGACCCTGCACGCTGAGGCCTAGGGCTCTTGTGCTGGGGTCCCCACTGTGCACGCTACGAGTAGGACGTGGGCGAAGGCATCCGCCCTCATCTTGTCGGTATGTCTTTGGTGACGATGCATCTGGGACAGGAGGTGGACATTCCTCGGGCACTGACATAATTGGTGACGCATTTGGTGGTGCCGTTGCGTCGACAGGAGATGACCCAGGTGACTCGTCTGGCCGCTCAGGCGATTGGTGATGACACAGACGACACAGGGGTCTCCGCCGGTGATGTAGGTGCGGATGACATAGGTGGCACAAAGGACTCAACAACTAAAGCAAGTGCTAGGAAGGCATGAGGTGATGATGACACAGGGAACATACGCGAGAGAGACAGTGGAGATAGCGCATGCGAGATGGTCGTCACAGGCTAGTCAGTACGTGGGTGGGACATGCTAGTACCGCCCAAGGTGACCAGGACGGCATCATCGGTCAGCCCAACCTCCTTCAGGCGAGGGACTGCACCACACTGAGGGGAGTGCAACTGTGGTGTTCTACCCATGGGCAGATCACGGAAGGAGATGGGCTCAAGGAACAGTGCCTCTCTAGGCTTGAAAATGTGCCACCAATGGGGTCCCAGAAGTGCTAGGCCTTGGAGCGGGAAACCATTCCCACAAACGCACAAATGCGACCGCATGGGGAGAACTTGGACACCTGTTATTCGGGTGTGAACCAGACGCTACAAGTGATCCTCAAACATGTGCCAGTCGGAGGTCGGCACGACGCTCGTACCATAGTTGGAACGTGGTGTGTGTGTTTTGGAGGGGGTCGTGAGGGATCCGATTCCAGACCCATATCATGTAGGCCATGCCCTCAAAGGCGAACGCCTCCCGCATTCCGCTGTCCACCCGCATGGAGCAAACCGCATCCTTCATGGTGCGGTTCCAGTGCTCAGACATGCCATTCTGCTAGGGCGTGGCGTAGACGGAGAGGTTGTGAAACACTCCCACTTCGGCAAAACACTGGTCTAGGTCCCCCATGAACTCACCGCCCAATCAGAGCGGAATTTCTGGAGGTTATGGCCGGACTAACGTTCGGCCATGACAAGCCACGTGTGCATGGCGAGTGCAGCATCGCATTACAGGTGCAAAGTGAAGATCCACTACTTGCGGGTGAAATCGTCCGTGATCGTCAGGATGTATCACCCCCTGTCATCCTGGAACTCTACGGGGAGGGGTCCTAGGAGATCAGAGTCAACCAACTCGATGGGTTTTAATGCCCGTGAGTCAGAGAGAGGGTATGTGGCAAGGTTCATCTTACCTTGGAAGCACTGTAGGCAATCGGTCTTAGGCGGCACCTCAAAGGACGTTGCATCAAGACCGAGCAAGGGTTGTGTGTGAACCAGGAAATCAACACCATCTAAGTGGACATGACACAACTGTTTGTATAGTAGGCGCTAGTCCTCAGGCGATAGTGTGCCCGTCACAAACACTTGTGCAGCAAGGGATTGAGTGCTGGGAGTGGGCGCGAGGAAGTCAGAGACATGGTACAAGTCTCCAACTACCTTGGCTTGGAGGATTGCTTTACCGGTAGCACAAACAGAAACGGTGGCATCCTCACCAGTGAATGCGACAGTGAGACCCATTTGCGTGCAGGCACATCTAGACAGCAGGCTAAGTTCTAGATCAAGCACATATAGCATGTTTGAGATGTTCAACAACCCTGACGGTCCATGAAATTGCACCACACCCTCACCCTCGCAGGAACCTCATGCCCAGCAGCCATCCGCACAGACCATATAGAGCCAACAGGACCAAGCACAACAAAATCACGGTGATGACACGTCATGTGATAGGTCGCACCTGAATCTAAGATCCAGGAGGCATCTGTCACACGCTGTGGCAAAGTGACAAAACAGCTGCCTACAGTGCAGATAGTGGACAGAGGTTGCTCAGCAGATGACTACTAAGCTGTAAAGGCAACACGTTCTTGTGACTCATCAAGCCATGACAGGTCGTCGTGACCTATGCAGACAATGACAAAGGCAGCAGACAGACCAGTATCAGCACATGCAAAGAACGACTCCACAGACACAATAAGGCATTGTGCCCCATCGCCACCATCCCGATTGCACATCACAGACTCGACAGAACCAAAAGTGGGACCCCTCATCTGAGTCAATGCACTTACACCGGAGGAGCTAGCAGAGCTCAACAATGTCGCATGCCTGCGTCAGGAGCTGCTGATTCAAAGGTGACAGGTCGTCGAGGTTGTTTACGGCTACATCGGCTGCTAATGTGGGTGACGGATCGGTCGCTACCGTGGAGTGTGTGGAGGCGTGCTCATGCTGATCGAACACCTTTTATAGGCCTTATGCAATCTTTGTCAAGTTCTTGAGGAATTTACACTCCGTGTAGTATTTCAAAGGCGAGGGTGTACTCCTTAGGGTCAGCCTTGAGGAGGCCATAGTCGGCGCGCGTGGTGGTCGTCGTCTACTCGAGGTCTGTTCTCTGATACAAACTAGTGTAGTATGGGTACACCCCCTCGCTGACAGCCCACATGCGGAACCGCGGCTCCTAGGTGGTGTAGTTTTCCTCCTGCCGGTAGGCGGTAGGGTCGGTCTCAAAACACTTGGGGGGCTTTACCGTTAGGAGAGGTGCTGGGACAACTTGCTACCACTCTTAGGGACAGCTTGCTCGACCGACGGTGTCAGGGGATCTTCCCTTAGTCCTAGGCTCAAGCAGAGCATCTGGTCCTCTCGGGAAGCTAGGTATGTGATTACCTTGAACATGTCGCTTGGGCTTGCTTCGCAGTGCGGTGCTGCTTTGTGCGTTGAGCGAGTCCGACACTGTTTTTGTAAGTGTGCACGGCGCAGGCGTAGAATGCCTTCCTCGTCACTGGCATCTCAGTCCGACACGGGAAGGTTGTTGGACGGCTTAGCATCGAATTCTCTGAGGGTTGATTCGACGTCGGCTGTGACTGCACTCTTGACTCTAATCGTGCACTTCCACACTGCATCATGGAGTAGCTTCTGCTGACGCTCCTGCTGATGCTGCTACTACCGTTGTTGTAGTTGCTACTACTGCTGCTGTTGTGGCTGGACTGTGTCACAAAATAGTTCGAACAGATCGGCCATCTACTTGGGCATCTGTTCAGCCTGCTCCTCGTGTAGCGCGCCTAGGCCACGTGCCAATGCTCCAGGGCTAGACGGAGATTCGTCTAGCATCATGCATGGGGTGCTGCAAATCACGCTAGAGGTGGCAACTCCAGCGTCCATGGTGGAGCTCGTGCTGTCGACTCCGGCGGGTGCGTGCTTGGGCATTAGACTGTGTGGGGTCTAGTAAGCGTAGAGAGCTGTCGATGACGCTGACGTTGGGCGAAATACACAGCCAAAAATTTTGGCAGCATATCCCACGTCCCAGTGGGCGTGGGATCTATGTGCAGATACTTTTCAGCATGGGAGCCGTTGATGGATGCCCCCCCCATCCCCCACGCTGCCAAAAAACATTCGGCAGCGCTTTCCCTGCCCCAATGGGCATGGGCTATGAGTCAAGGCTTGTTTCAGCCTGGGATTTGTAGGTGGACCCCTCCCACGTTGCCAAAACGTTTTCGGCAGCGTTTCCCCCGCCCCAATGGGCGTGGGAAATCTGGGGAGGTCGTGAGAACGCTTGTGGTCACTTGATCCGACCACACCCAACCCAGCCAGAAGAGTGTCGTACCTCGTTGCTGCTGCTGCTGCTGTTGCCGCCGTAGGTGGTGGGTCCTTCTGTTGTAGATGGCTATTGCTATAGCCTGTCAAGCAGTACTACTACAGCTATCGCGTGCTACTACAATACTTGGCAATTTTTGCGGCCCATTTCTCTAGCCACGCTGCAACTGCTACCCGTTGTTGTAGCTGCTAGTGGCTACTACTATACGTTGACGCACGCCGCTACCGCTATTATTGCTGTTCTTTGTACCTGGCAATGCCACTGCCAATGCAGCCGAAGTAGCCTGCATTGTGGCTGCTGCTACCATTCGTTGTTGCCCCTTGCCGCTGCTGTAGCTACCTCTCCGCACAGCTGCTGCTATTGCTGCAGCTGCAGCAGCTGTCGTTGTGGCTACTGCCCACTACTACAGCAACTGGCAACCGCTGTCGCACACTGTTGCGTCCCACAGTGGCTGCAGTTCCTGATCGGTGTAGCTCCCGCTGCGATTGGTGCTTGCGCAGATGCTATTGAAGCTGCTGCTTTGCACTGCTGCTGCATCACGCTACTGGTGCTCTACGCCGCCACCGCTCCGGCTATTACTCGACGGGCCCTCCGAGGACCAAATTGCGCGTCTCACGCACAGTGTGACGAGCAATGGCTTATCCGCTCTGTTACCAAAACAGATTAGATATTTCCTTATTCCCTTATGTAGCTATGTGGAGGTCAACATTATTGTTTCAACAAAATAGACGATAGGCAAAACAGAGTTGTACACTGTATACTTAAGTGAAAAAGTGAAGAGAGAGGAGCTAAGGAGTGGAGCTCGCTATCCGAGCCCACCCATCGGCCAGCACTTGCTCAAACTACATAGGCATAAACCCTCTCACGTCCCACATGCCCACACATTGAGTTTGGTCTTTAACTGTGCTTAACCAAACTACCACCGGTCCACTGTTAGCACAAACCTAGGTCACCAAGCCACCGCAATTCAACTACGAACAAGTACAGAATCGGATTTTTTTCAGACAATGTATGAGCACTCCATGAGTGAATCCAGTGCGTGTGATGAAGCTAGAAGTGTCTCCAGTGGCTTGCTACAGCTGCTTGGCAGCTGTTGGACTCGTGGTTGCTCCCCCAGTCTTCAATGTCCTCCGTCTCATCAGGGGTCTGCAAGACAATGGACGTGAGCCAAGAGGTCACAGTAAGTTATGTACACAAAATAAGTTACGACCAGTGGAAAGGATACCCTTAGTGGTGGAATTTTACTGGGTGACTGGCCCTTGTAAGGCCGGAAGTCCCACATAACTCTGAGAAGATTCTAGGAAGCTTCCTAGCATGCTTGCCACTGACAGGGCGTCAGCGCTCAGTCAGCTCGCGTTGTCAACACAGGTCGGACGGGAAACGGCAAGGGTTTGCCAAGACGACACAGACAGTGTCAAATGTGCTTCCAGAAAAAAAACACATACAGAGAGAAATGACAACTGAGCAACAATCAGCCTAAATAGTTGCTGGCCGCCTAGAGTCGTTAGGGGTGGCGGTATATTTGTACCTGCTCAAACTGGCCTAAAACCACAGTTCTGGCCATAACTCACCGCTCAGGTGTTGGAATCACCCGCTGTCTGCACCAAAACGTGCAAAACAATGAGCTCTGCGCAACAGACCTATGCAAGATGGGTTTGCATCATCTAGAAACAAACAGCAAGCAAAACAAGGAAATCGGTCAAATGGTCTATCCACCGAGAAATCTCTAGAGCACTCTGAACTGCACTAAGAGCACCCATAGCAACGGCAGACCAGCCAGTCAGGTTGTAGAGAAGCATCATCTGCGTCACACCTGTCATGTCGTAGCTAGTGGATAAGTCCTTGGACGGTCCGGAGTCCCATCGGGTCGTCACGATCTCGAATGCGGCCGCCGCTCACCATTAGCTCTGGGTACACCCGTAGCTGCCACGGTCGTTGCTCGTGAGAGGTAGAAGCCACACACACCAACACTCCCCCTGGTTGACACATCTGTCAACACCACAATGGCTAAGAAAAAGGCAGGACAAGATGGCTCGGGAAACCAATCATGGCGAGCACTGATCAAGCATACTACAACACAAGGTCTCCTCGTGACAATGTCGCATCCCACAAAGTGCCCGGGTCTCGACCATGCAAGAAATCAATCACACAGCTACATGTCAAACATCATGGAAGAGAGACAGAGAAACAAGGTATCCTCGTGACCCCGGAAAATGTGTAACCGTGTCCGGGTCTCTACCGCATCATGCATGGATCATGCATAACACATGCAGGCCATGGGTCTCCACGTCACACCGGTAGTACTCACCAGGTGCGCAGGTCTCGACCAGCATAACCTCGACCCTAGCATCGTGCCGCACTCCAAGTAACCTTGCTATCCTCAAAAGAGTACGAGGCCAAATCCCACACACCAACACACCAACACACCCCCTGGGCTGCAGAGGCTGACAGCACGGGCAAGGCTGATGGCTGGTCCTAACACAATCCCTGAGGAGGGAGCACGGCTCCCCCATGGCCACATACCCCTATACTGCAATAGCAAGGGTGACGATGATGCTGGTGAGATGTACTCCCACAGAGCCTCACCCCGGAGCGGCGTTGTTGCTGGTGTTGTCGTCGCTATCGTCACTGCTATCGTCATCTGCTGATGTGACCCCCGTCATCAGCACGGGGGGCCTCCTCCAAGACAATCGCCTATTGTATGGCCTCCAACTGCTGAGCTGCATATCACCTGGCGGCATCCGCAGCGTCGAGGCGCATGTGGAACTCGACGAGCTCTGACGCGGCAGACGAACGGCTGGCTACATCTGCAACATGTAGGCGGTCAGTCGCGGAACGAAACTGACGGTGGACCTCGATCGTGTGCGTGCCAACACGAGCCAGAGCCTCCTGCACCCTCGTGGTTTCACCTCGTAGGAAGGAGTGAAGCTGCACCTACTCGTCGCACAAGTCAACGTCCTATGCGTCAATCGTCGACTCATGTGCCACCGGGCCACAAAGTGCTGGTACGGCGGGAGCGCAAGACAATGAGTTGCCACAGAAGTCATCTGGGGCTATAGGAACGGCTGTTCTTAAGGCACCTGCTGCTCGCGACACACCTGTCGCTTGGCCGTCAGCTGCTGGGAAGACGTTGACATGTGTAGGTACAGCTGCATCCATGGCGACGTCGTGGTCATCGAAGGTGCGGTCAGTGCCGTGGTGCTCCTTGTGACCCTTGGTGCGCAGCCCATCATCCACCTGCTGCTGGAGGTCCGCCTGTTCTAGACGTACATCCTGTAGAGACCACTCATCTGCCTCGAGATGCTTGTGTACATCCTCCTCACACTCCTTGACAGCCTGTCGTGCTGGAACATCTGCTTGAGCCACCATTGCCTCCTGCTCGTCGACCGCGGAGCATAGGCACTCGAGTATAGGAACTCTAGCGCGGACGAGAGTAGTTGTGTCCTCGGCTGGAACCGCCGTGGTGTCAAAGAAACCAGTCAAGGCAGCGAGGTGTCAGAGGTCCGCAGCTCGCTCTGCATCCTCCATGTCATACACGTGGACGTCTGCTCTCACTGGAGGGCCACCTCGTGCTCGTGTCGTGACTACTACAAGAACGGCAGTGCACTGGGCCTCTACATCTACCTCCGACCCTGCGTCCCACCACTCCTCGATGGACAACTGATCCTCATAGAGGAAGTGTGCCTCATCCTGGTGGTCCATCACCTTCTCTTGTTGCCAGCAGTATCTGTTTTAACCACGTGGGCGTCTGCTGGGGGCCGAGTATCAGCAACTTTATCACCTGCTCCTGCTGTTGCTCCTGGCACCATGGCAGCTATCTCCACACCACCTAACGTGGGAGCGCGCAAACCGTCAGGCGGAGCTCTTTCATTGGCTATCCACATGTCATCTGCTAATGTATCAACAAACACCATCTCCATCCCCGACTCTGACTCAGCCTCGGACCAATCCTCCTCCGACGAAGAGTCTCCATCAGGACGAACATCTCCCCTTGCCGAACTCTTCACTAGCTGAGTCTACTGTGTAGCATCATTCGCCTCAACCATCATGCGCTATAGAGCAATCGCCTCACCAATGCCGTGCTCCACCACAGTCTTCAGCGGACAAACCATCCCCCCCACGACTGACACCTCGGCATGAGTTGTGGGGACTCAACAGACCAACACGTGGACAGGAGACGAGGGGGTCTCGTCACCTGTGACTCCTCTCACAGCCGCGTTTGATGGTGCTGCATGTGCGCGGTGTGTAAGACGAGCAACTCGCCACCGCGCACGATGAGTGCAAGAATGAGTGGTATGGTGAGGGGTTACGGGTCCGTCCGTCGGTATGATGCCGACAGCCTCCAAGACGGAGCTCAGGGCGACGTATGTAGACGAGAGATCCGGTATACTAGCATCGTCGGAGGAAGGAATACAAGATCGGGAGGAAGATGAGGATGAAGTGGGACACCTGTGACGGGGTGGTAGCTTGCTTGGAAGTCACGTGGTCATGGAGCTGATGGACCATGTGCTTGAGGTTCCGGACCTCCATGTGCAGGGCAGCCATATCACCACAGAGAAGCGTTGTGGCATCACTCGTAATGTATCGACTGAAGGAGGAGGTGGGGAGGATCGTACCCAAGGGGGATGCCACCCAGGAGGACGATGTCGGCACTGGCGCCAGCCATGCTACCTATCTCGGCAGTAATAGCACGAGAAACCTCAAGACAAGTGGGACTCGTGCCACGGCTGCATTGACCACTGTGCCTGTGGCGGCTGCCATGACTGAGGCTCAGGTGTGGACCACGGCGAAGGCAACGCCCAGAGCCACATTGCGTAGCTCATGTCGAGAGCTGAGCGTGGGTGATAGTCATGCACACTCGATCCCGGTGACACAAAGAGCCGTGTAGAGGGATGCGAGTGGAGCAAGGTCTCTTGGACGGGCTACGATGTCGTCAATCACGGCCACAACCTCAGCCGTAATGTTGCACTGTTGCCACACGGTGGCGATATCGCAATGTGCAACCTTAAGCCGCCTTCAGTGCCGCCGATGCTGCACCTGGTGCCATCGTCAGCCGCCGGTTGCGGCCTCAAGCCACCTTCTCTACTGCTGCTACTGTTACGACTTTCTCAGCGGCTGTGGCTACAGCGGTTTCCGTCGTCAGCCGACGGTGCTGGCCTCAAGCCACACTTGAAGGTAAGATGTTAAGAAAAACTCAGGCAAAAACTACCTTCCTAAATTCAAAGGGAGTGGGAGGGGCCCCTCTTCCCTTTGTTTTTTTGTGTTTTTTTTGTTTCTTTTCTTTGGTTTGGGTCACCGAACACTTGGTGCTTATCTAGTACCTCTTTCCGGGGTTTTGCTCGAGTGCCCCACTCGAGGAAACCCTCCCTTCCTTTCTTGTTTTTTGGTTGTCTGGCTCGACCCTTGCGGCGAGCGTAGTGGAGGGGGAGGCTCGCTCCCCCCCTCACGTGCAGCCGATCGGAGGCCACCCGTCGGCCACCCCTGCCCCTCTCAGCCGGCGGGGGGGGCGGCATTTGGCCGGCACGCGCCAACTCAAGCGCCGGCGCTTGGCCGGCGCTCTACCGCGCCCTCCGTTGGCACGACGGGCCCGACCGACCGGACCCTCTTCCCCAGGCGGGGTCCCTTGCATCGGGTCCCCCTCAGGCCCGACAGCAGCAGCTGCTGTAGCAATTGCTGCTGCGGTTGCTACATCAACTGCTGTTGCTGCCGCTGCTGCTGCGGCTACTGCTTGTTGTTGCGGCTACTGCTTGCTGCTGCGGCTACTGCTTGCTGCTGCTACTGCTGCGAATGCTGCTGCAACTGCTTGCTGCTACTGCGGTTGCTGGTGCTGCTGCTACGGCTACTACTCACCGCTGAAGGTGCTGCAGGCGCCTGCTTCCGCCGCTGCTAGTGCGGCTGCTGCTTGCCGCCGCTGTTGCGGCTGGTTCTGCAACTGCTGTCTGCTGTTGTTGCGTTTGGTTCAGCTTGCGGTTGCCACTGCATGTAGCCACCGCAAGTTGCTTCTGCAAGGTACTTCTTCCCCCCCTTTTTCTTGTATGTACACACCGGTGACTAGACACGGCTGCTGTTGCCACCCGGTGCTGCTGATGTAGTGGCTGCTGCCCGTAGCTACTGCCGTAGCAGGTGCTTCCCGCCAATGTTGCTGCTACGGGCGCAGTTGCTTGCAACTGCCAACTCTGTCTCCGATGCCTCCACCGCTCCGCTGCAACGTAGTCATGGTGGACCCCTCCAGGATCTGCTGCTATTGCTATGGGTGGCTGCTGTTGCTGCCACTCACTGCTGCTGCAGCTATTGCGTCTCTGCTACATAGCACAATGAGCTATGGCTCATTTGCTCCGATACCATGATAAGATTCTAGGAACCTTCCTAGCACGCTTGCCACTGACCGGGCGTTAGCGCTCAGTCAGCTCGCGACGTCAACACAGGTCAGATGCAAAGCGGCAAGGGTTTGGGTAGACGACATAGACAGTGTCAAATGTGCTTCCAGAAATAAAACACCTAGAGAGAGAAATGACAACTGAGCATTAATTAACCTAAATAGTTGCTTGCCGCCTAGAGTCGCTAGGGGCGGCGGTGTTTTCGTACCTGCTCAAACTGGCCTAAAACCATAGTTTTGGCCGTAACTCATTACTCAAGTGTCAGAATCACCCGCTGTCTGCACCAAAACGTGTACAATGGTTAGCTCTACGCAACGGACATATGGAAGGTGGGTTTGCATCATCCAGACACGAATAGCAAGCAAAACAAGGAAATCGGCCAAAATGGTATGTCCACCGAGAAAAATCTAGAGCACCCTGAACTGCACCCATAAATGTTTGAGTGCAATACCGAGACATCAGCGTGTGCTTTCCACGACAGGAAACACACACAAAGTTGCGGGTCTCCTCATCGCACGGTACAGGCTACCAAGTGCGTGGGTCTCGACCATCGAGAAAATTCCAGCAACAGCAGACCAGCCAGTCAGGCTGTGGAGACGCATCATCTGCGTCACACTTGTCATGTCGTAGCTCCTGGATAAGTCCGTGGACGATCCGGAGTCCCGTTGGATCGACACGATCTCCAATGCGGCCGCCGCTCACCATCAGCTCCGGGTGCACCTGTAGCTGCCACGGCCGTGGCTCGTGACGGGTGGAAGCCACATACACCAACATACTCTTAAGGTCTTTACTTGATATGTACCTATGTTGGTTTGACCTTGGTCTAATGGGACACAATTCTACTGTAAGCCCCCACTGTAATGGTGCTAGAGAAAAGGTTGACCACAACTAAGGCCTGCTTATCGCAACCCAAAAAAAATTAGAAAAGGAGGATTCGGGCGTTGCACTCAAAGCGTGCATAGGGTTACCTAGTGACCGAGCAAAAGAATATACATTGTTATCTCCTGGGACAGCCTGATCAATTTTACTTATTTTTTACCAAAAAAGGAAGCACTTCCATGATTTTGGCCAGTTATGGAGGTTTATAGTGGCATCCCCTAGCAATGTTGGCCAATCATGTAGGTTTTACATGCAAATGTATGGAATTTATATTGAAAACTTATTTTTTTACTGTGAAAGTTCAAGAAGTATCCGATTTTGATATTTTTCATATAACTGTCGCATGGAATGACCACAATGACATGTGGATGTCCTTTGTCTTTGTAGCCGGGATCAGCTCTTTGGCTAGTTTGCCACGGTTGGGTTCAATCCCTACTGACCGTAGGGATTTGACCTAGCCGTAATGTCCGTGTGCTCCCGGTTGGCGTCGCTTGGTGGATTCCGTTATGTCCGGTTTGTTGCACGTCATAATACCGCTCTCTTTGCAGTCCGGGTGTCCGATTCTGACACCCGTCAGAATCTTCGCTTCGTCATTGGTGGACCCGTCAGAAAAATGACATCCATCAATCACGACTATGCAACATCTTTTGGCCTCGAAACGATTATAATGGGTTGTTGTGTAGCCCAAAAAGATGCACCCCTGCCTCGTGCCTGCGCTCGCTGGTTCCCAAGTAGCACTTCTGCCGCTACGATCGCACACCTTCCGCAGCAGCTCCATCAGCACTTGCAGAGGACGTCAGTGACGGCCGAGGCGGCAGTCACAGGGACGACATCGGTTTCAGGAGCATCAGCGACGACAGCAGCATCATCACCAGCAGCAGAAGCAACAGTTGCATAAGCAGCAGCAATAGCAGCAGCACCAGCAGCAGAAGCAGCAACAGCGGCAGCAGCATCAGCAGCAGTAGCAGCAGCAGGAACAGCTGCAACAGCATCAGCACCAGCACCAGCCGCCGCAGCCGCGATGTCGGTGCAGCAGCAACCGGCGGGCTCTGTGGGCGGCTACGGCGCAGCTGGCGGCGGCAACGTGATCACCACCGAGCTCATCCAGAAGGTGCGCCTTGGCTTGCTGAATCTAGTCCTGGAGAGTGTTCCACAGCGTCCGGGGTAAGATGTGAGTGTGCTTTTCTCTCTGAAGATGGGTGGCATGTCGAGCAGTCTCTCCATAGTCGACCTTTCTCCACGTTGTAGTGCTACCACGTTCCATGGTGGCGTCATGGTCACTATGGAGTTCATCCAGGAGGTCCGATGTTGAACGCGCTGTGGTGCTCTCGCACTCCAATAACCACAGCATGCTGCTGTGCAGCATGCTGCTGGCGACTGTGCTTTGCCACTGACAGTGGCGGTGCGTCGTGGTGGGATGTGGTGATTGTTGGGTGGTGGTTGTGGCTGCGACGGTGGTGGAGGTGGTGGTTGCGGGTGTGGATGTGAAAGGTTACAGTGCATGGTGGAAAAAGAAGCTGGTGCATTGATTGGCGTGGCGTGGTGTGGGTGGCCTTGTGTCGTGTGCCACGGAGTGGCTTGGTGTGGTGTAGCGTGGCTTGGCATGGCATCTAGCGGCGCGTGTGGCCCCGACTTTTGTTGCATCACGCCGCGTCATGTTGTGTGTTACGCCGCGCTGCGTTGTGTCATGGCATTAGGCTGGAATCGCGTTGTGCTTCGTCGCGATGCGTGGCGTCGCAGCTCGTAACTTTGCGTTTCTTATCATTGCGTTGCATCGCGTCATGCCGCGTTTTGTCATCACATCACTCGGCGTCGCTGTGCTGTGGCGTCGTGTCACGCCATGGTGTTGTGGCGCCTCGTTGCATTGCGTGGCATCGCGTCACATCACGTGAAGTTGCGTTTCCTCAAGCATCGTAGAGTCCTGAGTGTCAGTCCGTGTCATGTCGTGTCGTGTCGTGTCGTGTCATGTCGTGTCATATCATGTCGTGTCATGTCGTGTTGTGTCGCACGGTGTCGTGTGGCGTCTTATGACATCGTAGTGTGGCGTCGTGTGGCCAAGGCATTGGGTGCATGACATGGTGCCACGTGGTGTAGTGGAACATCGCGCAGCTTTGCGTGGCGTCTCATCGCACCGCGTGGCGTCAGGATGGATCACGGCACGGAAAGGCGCAGAGCGGTGCAACATGGCATTCTGTGCAACTCATTGGCTATTGCAGTCTTGTCCTGTTACCCATTTCTGTGCGCAGTTTTGTTTGTTCGAAAGGCGATGCACACAGATGAGATATTCTCACGCACACAAACACACACACACACACA
>SZWC01004763.1:17784-30827 GCA_023375785.1 Penium margaritaceum | reverse complement strand
GATCTGGTGGAGCGACGCGTGATCTCCATCATGTGGGTTGGCACTGACTTGCAGCGAGCTGATTTCTTGACGAAGGCACTTGCACGCGGAAAGTTCCTGGTGGCCATTCGTTCTGTTGGGCTTCGCCCCGTGCGTGACAGTGGTTGAGTGTGGGATGTACGTTGCCGTCTCATCTGTCTGTGTCATTCACTATGTGGTTGTACCAGTGCTGCACGCGTATGGACATGCGTACCATCGGGTCATGGGGGAGTGTTGTGCTTTGTGCCGTTCCTGTACAGTTTACTGTGACCACTCGGCCGTGTCCATACTCGTGCAGATCCCTGAGGCAGGCGGCCCTGGTGACACCGGCGCGACGACAGGCGGCGGACTACCCGTCTGGAGCTGACCGACCACTGTTCCAGAGCCCCAGATGTCACCGGGACTCCTTGCTGTGACTTCTACGTCTTGCAGGCGCCTTTCGGCGGACTGGGCATGAGGCCCATTTACATGTTTTTGCATTACATACTCGCTGTCAGTCGACGGATGCATGCATGTGACCAGTCGTTGCGTGCGTCTTTTGATTCTGCACGTCTAGGTTCAGACGGCGTAGGATTCTGACATGTGTGCGCAGAGTTACGGCCAAAACAGTGGTTTTGGGCCGGTTTTAGGACAGTTCTTGGACTGCCGCGTGCGACACCCGCCGTGCGCCGCGGCAGGTATTTATGCCCTGGACCTGTCAGTTGTCATTTCTCTCTGCATTTACTAAGCTATTGAAGCTTATGAGACTTTGCGCGTCTCCCTAGCCTGATCCTTGCTGTTTCCTGCACCTGCCTGCTTGCTAGTGCGTCTGCTGACTGGACAGTGTCGCCACGTCAGCAGCAGCAAGGCTAGGAAGCTTCCTAGCAGTTTCTCAGGAATGTCATCAATGCACAAATCATGTACACTATGCATGGAGATGGTGTGCTCTTGGCATGGACCATTTTCCACCATCTCGCCCACTTCGATTCAACACCATGGTTTCACGCATCTCTCATCGTACTCTCTTATGTCCTCTTGGCTCGTGTACATCGGCGTGCAAATGATTGACGGTGAGATGCGACGTTTTGGGGTGTCGTCTGGTGGAGCAGAAGCAAGATGAGGCCCACTCGCTGTTCGCAGCCTCCTCCTCTCTTCTATGTGCTCAACTCCATCGACGGACCTCCTCAGAAGTCGTGCCATCGGCAGTCTCTGTCACTGCTTTTGTTGTCTACACATCAAATGGAAAGCCTAGGCAGCAGGTTGGGGCAGCACCGTTGTTGATGTAGCGTGCGGGCTTCCATGCTCGTTGCTTAAGTCAACTGCCCCCTCAGTCTGCTGCTCTAGAGTCTAAGTTTGGAAGCTTTGGATTTGTTACTCAGAAACGCGCGCGCCAGAGTTAGCGCCAGAAAGCAGCTGAAAACTGAAAGTAACTGGTTAGGAATCAAGAATGAGACACAATGGGAGACCCCTCCAAGAACTAGCCTCCCCCCAGCTCTGTAGAGCTTGTTACTCAGTTCAACAGCCAATCAGAAAATAGCTCTATTTCCAGGCTGGCAGGTTTTCTCGGTGAGGCTTGCCAGACAAACTACAGCCCAAAACCCAGGCGTCGTCCGTTTTGCCTGAAACTGAACCATACCATAATACCAACGCTGCGAACGCAGTCGTGTGGTCAGAATCAGCTAGAAAAATAGTAGCAGAGAGTTATGGCTGCCCGAACCCAGGCAGCGCCTACGGTAGTCCATGATGCCGAACAGGGTCATACAGCATGCAACAAGGACCCTAGGCAGGGCATGACGACGCAGACGCGACGGGACGCGCTGGACGCATGCAGACACAATTGCGGTGGCAGTGACCGCCGGCAGCACGACTGCCGAGGAGGCCTGCCGATAATGCTGAACACATCGCCGGAGAGAAGAGGCTCCAGCAAACCGCGAGTAGACCTCAGCGTGCGTCGGCTCCACCGGATGACGCTCCATCAGTGTCGAGTCTCGCCGTCAGTCATCTGCACGCCGATGTACACAAGCCGGGAGGACACAAGAGAGCACAATGAGGGATGCGCAAAAGCCAACACTCCCCCATGACTCACAATCGTAGTGTACATGGGCGGGCAGAGAAACGGTTAACATCCAGACTCCCCCAAGGTACGCACAGATGCGTGCAGAGACAAAGAGGGCAACTCACGGACGCACGCCGACTGAACTCACAGCCTTCTTGAACGAGTCCCGCTTCAGTGCCTTGGTCAAGAAGTCAGCCAGCTGTCGTGCTGTCTCAACCCATACGATGCTGATGCTGCCGTCATGCAACAAGGAACGCACATAGTGATACTCAACATTGATGTGCTTTGTGCGTGTGTGATGCACACTGTCATTGTCGGTGATGGCCATGGCACTCTCATTGTCACAATGCAAGGTGATAGATACGACAGACTGACGCAACTCGGACAGCAGAGGACGCAACCACACACTCTCACACGCGCTTGAGCCAAGGGCCACGTACTCAGCCTCGGCAGTGCTGCGTGCAATGCACCCTTGCTTGCCATTGCGCCAAGACACAGCTGTGCCGCCGACCAGAAAGATCCAGCCCGTGCGACTCTTACTGTCTGGACTGCCGGCCCACGCGCTGTCGGTGTAGCCCACTACGACGACGGACGGCTGACGGCGGAACATGAGACCTCGCCAAGGAGTCGAGACGACATAATGCAACACTCGGATTGCGGCCTCGAAGTGGAGGTGACGGGGCTCCTGAGAAAACTGGGCTAGGAGGTTAACGGTGAACGCGATGTGTGGACGCGTCGTCGCTGCCAGGAACATCAGTGACCCGATGACCCGCAGATACGTGGACACGTCAACTGGCTCCCCCACAACAGCTGGGTCATGACTCTTCAGCTTCACTTGGCCATCGGGTGACATGGGTGAAGAAGCGCTAGGCACAAGGGGCAAGTCCTGGGCGAAGCGAGTGGACAGGGTCTGCACATAGGCAGCCTGGTGAACGTGCAGGATGCCCTGGGAGCGATCATGCTCAAGCTCCATGCCCATGAAGACTCTGGCAGACCCGAGGTCCTTCATCTGGTAGGCGGCGTGCAGTAAGTCCTTGACACGCTGGATGGCGGCCGCATCTGGCGACGCAATGAGGAGATCGTTGACGTAGACCAGAACCGCGGCGAAGGTCTGACCTCGCGGGCTGACGAACAGTGAGGGGTCAGCGGTGCTACGCTGGAGGCCGCCACGGAGAAGCGTGCTGCTGATCTCCTGGTTCGAGCACCAAGGCGACTACTTCAGGCCATAGAGGGCCTTCTGCAGCCGCCAAAATCTCCCTATGCCGTCGTCGAAGCCTGGGGTCTGCGTCATGTATAGCTCCTCACCCTCCAATGAGCCATGGAGGAATGCGTTGCTCACGTCCATCGGATGCAGCTCCCACCCGTGCTAGGAAACCAGGCTGAAGAGCGCCCGGCTAGTGGAGAACCGACCGACTGGGGCAAAGATCTCGTCGTAGTCGACCCCAGGGACCTAAGCAAACCCCTTTGCTGTGAGGCGGGCCTTGTACTTGTCCAAGGATCTGTCAGGCTTCCACTTACGCCGAAAGACCCACTTGGCACCTATGGCCTTCCGACCTGGAGGGAGGTCGACGAGGTCATACACGTGGTGCTGTCGGATGGCAACGAGCTCCTCGACGCAGGCAGCATCCCAATGTGCGACCTCAGGGGAGGCTCGAGCCTCGCGTAGGGTGGAAGGGTCCTCTGGGCGCGTCGTAGATCGGACTAAGAGGGCGTGTGCATCACGAGCCCCAGGTGGGATGCGGGCGAGTGTAGCCACAAGAGCATGCTGATGCTCGTGATGAAGCATGGCGTAGCCCAATGCAAAACCCGGGTGAAGGTCTGCGATGATGGCGGAAGTGGTCAGGCCGAGAGCCTTTGTGCCAGGGTCCCCACTCACGACCGTGGGAGTGGAGGAGACACGTGGAGCCATAGGGGGTCGAGGCGCCACGGGACGTGGAGCGACGGTNGGCGAGTGCAGCCACAACAGCATGCCGATGCTCGTGATGAAGCATGGCGTAGCCCAATGCAGAACCCGGGTGAAGGTCTGCGATGATGGCGGAAGTGGTCAGGCCGAGAGCCTTTGTGCCAGGGTCCCCACTCACGACCGTGGGAGTGGAGGAGACACGTGGAGCCATAGGGGGTCGAGGCGCCACGGGACGTGGAGCAACGGTCTGCACGCTCACTGTCGGCCGAGGTCGGAGGCTGCCGCCTGGGCCACGTGTGTAGCGCGGTTGGGCAGAAGATGGTCCTGAGTCCGACGGGTTGACGGAGGCGGACGAGGCCACTTGTCCGGAGGAGCCTGCACACACGACCGGCGCTGCTGGCCCGGAGGGGCCAGTTGGCCTGGAGGAGCCAGTAGACGCGACAGACGCTATTGGCCCGGAGGGGCCAGCGGACATGACAGAGGCTGCTGGGCCAGAGGGGCCAGAGGCCGCGAGTGGGGCTGCTGGCCCGGAGGGGCCAGCGGATGCGACTGGGGCTGTTGGCCCGGAGGGGCCAGCGGACGCGACTGGGGTAGTTGGTCCGGAGGGGCCAGTGGACTCGACATGATCTGCGGGCCCAGAAGGGCTAGCAGACGCGACTGGGGCTGTCGGCCCAGAGAGGCCATCGGAAGCGACTGGGGCTGCCGGCCCGGAGGGGCCAGCTGACACGACAGGTGCTGCTGGCCCGGAGGGGCCAGCGGACACGACAGGTGCTGCTGGCCCGGAGGGGCCAGCGGACGCGACTGGGGCAGCTGGTCCGGAGGGGCCAGCAGACGCGACGGGGGTAGCTGGCTGGGAAGGGCCAGTGGACGCGGCTGGGACTGTTGGCCTGGGGGGGCGAGCGAATGCGACAGGGGCTACCGGCAAAGAGGGACGGAGTGATGTGTCACCTGGAAGCGATATGACGGAGAACGGACTCACCACTCCCCCACGCGACGGGAGGGACACGGACGAGCCGGAGCGGATGAGGTCGCGGAGAAACAGGTCCTCAAAGAAGAGGGCATCCCGGGACTTGACGATGCAGTGTCAGGACGGGTCCCAGAAGCGCCATGCCTTGGACTGACGAGACACACCGAGGAAGGTGCAGGGGCGTCTGCGGGGGGCGAGCTTGCCGCCCTGCTGTGGGGCGGGCAGCCACACAACGGCTACGCAGCCCTAGACGCGAGCCGGGCGGAGGTCAACGCGCCGACCGCACCAGTGCTGGTAGGGCGTGGACTGGAGGGGAAGGGGACCGTGGGGGACCCGGTTCCAAACCCAAGTCATGTAGGCCATGGCTTCAAAATAGAAGCCATCGGAGAGACCGGACTCGACCCGCATGGTGCGAACGGCGTCGGCCATGGTACGGTTCCACCTCTCGGAGACGCCGTTCTGGGCGGGTGTGTAGGGCGTAGATGTCTCATGGTGGATCCTGCGGGAGGCGAGAAAGGTCATGGCCTCACCCAGGTACTCGCCACCGCGATCAGAGCGAAAGCGGCGAAGGGGGCGGCCACACTCGTGCTCCGCGAGGACAAGCCAGTCCTGAATGGTTTGGGCGACATCGCTCTTCTACCGAAGGCAGAAGACCCAATAGTAGCGAGAGTAGTCGTCCGTAAGAGTGAGGACATAGCGGCCATGTTCACCGACAGACTCAGTGGGGAGAGGGCCCATGACGTCCGAGTGGACAAGGTCAAGAGGGGCGGACACACGGGAGGAAGAGAGGGGGTATGTGGACCGGTGCATCTTCCCCTGAGCGCAGTCAATGCACTCAGTGGGGCACGGGAGAGGGAAAGTCTCCGGGTCAAGGCCCTTGGCCGGCTGGGTGCGGAGCATGCTTTCTACGGCGGNCCATGTTCACCGACAGACTCGGTGGGGAGAGGGCCCATGACGTCCGAGTGGACAAGGTCAAGAGGGGCGGACGCACGGGAGGAAGAGAGGGGGTATGTGGACCGGTGCATCTTCCCCTGAGCGCAGTCAATGCACTCAGTGGGGCACGGGAGAGGGAAAGTCTCCGGGTCAAGGCCCTTGGCCGGCTGGGTGCGGAGCATGCTTTCTACGGCGGTAGAGTGGACGTGGCAAAGGTGGCGGTGCAAGAGGCGGGTGTGCTGAGGAGAAAGCGTGCTGGTGACAAACACATGATCTGTGGCGGCCGACGGGGAGGAGACGGGAGGGGAAGAAGAGAGGCGGGGAACGTGCCACAGGTTTCCATGGGCGGTGGTGTGCAGTACGACAAGACCAGACGGACGCAACGATATAGTGCTGACACCACGCGAGTGCACAACGTCCATGCTCATGCGGTCAAGGGTAGTCACGGACAGGAGGCTGAGCTCGAGACCAGGGACGAAGAGAACATCGGTAAAAAAAACGTCACTGGCCGGACCACGGAAATGAACGACGCCAACACCACGGACAGGCAGCACCTGTCCGGAACCCGTCCGGACACCGGAGACATCGCCGACAAGACCGAGCATAGTGAAGGCCTCGCGATAGGCCGTCATGTGATGCGTGGCCCCAGAGTTGATGATCCAGGTCTCAGCAGGGTCCTGGACAGGGGTCGCCAGATCACTCACGGTCACATGGCAGCTAGAGAGGGACGCGGACGCGGTGGAAGGAGGCGCAAAACGAGACTGCCAATCGTCAAGCCACGCAACGTCGTTAAGGAGTGGGGTGGAGTAGAACACGAGAGACGACGAGACAGACGAGGAAACGGGACATGACCGTAGCTCAGTCTCAGTCATATAGGGATGGGCCGGAGGGCAGGAGGTGACGCAACTCGCACTTCCCTGGGGAGGAGGGCGAGGCAGACCAAGCTGGAGCGCGATGAACTGCTCCAGCTGACGCTCACGAGAGGACGGCCCAATAGTGTAGACGGAGTGTGGAGTGACGGCGCCGGAGTCCGGGTAGTAGGAGGGCTGAGCCGGCGAAGGAAGCGGAGGTACCGACGGCTGAGGGTGGTACTGCTGCGGGTAGTAATGTTGCGGCGCAGGTGTCTGCGGGACAGGCGGAGCTGTCGGAGTGGCAGAGCTGCTGGACGAAGTCGGAGTGTCAGGGCAAGCAGCAGGGACGGCGGCAGAAGCGAGGCGGCGTTCCCGCTGGCGGCGCATGGTGGAGATGACGCGCGCCTCGTCCGTCGGGAGAGGGCACGTGTACCACCCGTGCCCGGGCTGGCCACAATTGTGGCAGACCGAGCCACCATCGCTGGACCCGGTCGACGACTGCTGCTGCTGCTGCTGCGGCACACCCTTGCCTTTCTTGTTTTGGCTCCTCTTCTTCTTCCCCGAAGACGATGAGGTAGCTGCGGCGGGGGAGGCGACGGCCACGAAGGCAACGGCAGGGGAGGCGACGGCAGGGGATGCAAGCGCCGCGGTGCGATGGAGCTGGGACTCCTGACGAGCTTCCTCAATGCGGAGGAAGAGCTCGTATGCCCAGGGCATGAGGGTGCCCTGGGCCGCCATGGTGGAGAGGACGTCCTGGGGGTAGTGGATGAAGACGTCCGCGTACTCGCTGGTGGCGCCGCGTTTGATGGTGAGGAGCGCGGATAGGGGGGGCCGAGCAGATTTGCCAAGTCGACGGAGGATGTCCTCCGCCCGCTGCCAAAAGGCAGTGACTGTCTCGGTCTCCCCCATGTGCAGGGAGTTGAACTCCCGGAGCAGACTGCTGATCTCAACGTTGCTGGACATGCGATGGGGCCTGGTGAGGACATGCCATGCGGCGGCAGGGTCTGGGATGTCGCCAGCGGTGAAGTCGCCGAGGAAGGGTTCCAAGGCAAGGCGGGAGGCTGGGAGGGCGACTGGGACAAGGGCACGGACAGCGCGACCAGCGTCATATAGCTGATCGGCCTGGGCGGAGTCGTAAGGGAGGGTGTAGTAGGCCCACAGACCCTCACCATGCGCCCAGATCCGGAAGCTGAGCTCCCAGCTCCGGAACTGCTCGCCGGCCTGAAGCGGCGGCGACGGTGTCTCAAAGTCCTTCTGCCTGCAGCCGGCACCTAGAGTGGGGCCAAGGATGGAGGTCACTGTCTGCCGTTGGCGTTGAGTCTGCTGTTGTGCTAGGTAGTACGTGGCAGCGGACACAGTGGGCTAGCGTGCCCTGGAGGGATGAACGACGGCAACGTACTAGTGGTGGTTTGGGCGACGACTGGCTGCAGCGTTGCAAGCTGTTGTGTCAAGGCGGCGAGCTGTTGCTGAAGAGCAACGAGAGGGTCAGGGTTGCCGCCAACGTTACCCATGGGCTGCTGCTCCTGCTGCAGGGGCGGCGAGTGCTGCTGTTGTAGCGGCGGTGGCTGCTGCTGCTGCTGCTGTAGGGGCGTCGGCTGTTGCTGTTGCTACAACGACGATGGCTACTGCTACTACTGCCGTAGGGGCGGCGGCTGCTGCTGCTGTAGGGGCGGCGGCTGCTGCTGCTGCAGCGGCGGTGGCTGCTGCTGCTGTTGCTGCTGTAGGGGCGGCGGCTGCTGCTGCTGTTGTAGCGGTGGTGGCTACTACTGCTACTGTTGTAAGGGTGGCGACTGCTGCTGCTGCTACGGCGTCGGCGGCTGTTGCTGTTGCTGTAGCGGCGGCGGGTATTGCTGCTGCTGCTGCAGCAATCGCTGCAAGAAAGGAGGGGTAGGGGTCCCCCCAGCAGTGGAGGACCCCTCCTCGGCGGGACTGCCAGCCATGACTTAGTGTCTTTCTTTCTCTTTTTTTTTGTTGTCTTTGTGTTGCTGATGTCAACATGAGGTTGAGGCGGTGAAGATTCTACCCACTCTTTTGGCCTTTACCCTTTCGCTTCCCCCTCCCCCCTTTTTTTTGTTGATGACGTCAGCAGTGACGTCAGCAGAGGGGTGCTGACGTCAGCAGCGGCGGATGTTGGGGCTGCCGCTGTTGCTGTTGCTGCTGATGCTGCTGCAGCCGTTGCTGCTACAGCTGTTGCTGCTGCCGCTGCCGTTGCTGTAGCTGCTGCTGTAGCTGCTGCTGCTGCTGTAGATGCTGTTGCTGCTGTTTGCTGCTGCTGCTGTTGCGGTTGCTGCTGCTATTGCTGCAGCTGCTGCTGCTGTTGCTACTACTGTTGCTGCTGCTACTACGCTGCTGTTGCTACGCGCTGCTACAGATGCTGTGTGCTACAGCAGCTGTTTGCTGCTGCGGCGGGCTGTTACAACAAGCTACGGGGGTGGGGGATTTTTTTGTTGCTCCTTTTTGTTTTTTTTTTCCTTGTCACAGCGGGCAGCAGCCCGCTGTCTGCTACAAGCAGCGGGCTGCTGCTCGCATGGCAGCAGCGAGCTGCTGCTCGCTGGCAGCAGCGAGCTTGCTCGCTGCTTGCTTGCTGCGAGCAGCGAGCAGCAGCAGTTGCGGCTGGCAGCTGCCAGCTGCTGCTCGCTACTGCTGCTGCTGCAGCTCGCTTCTGGTGCTGCTTGCTGCAGCTGCTACAGCTCGCTGCAGCTGCCTGTTGCCGCTGCGGGCTGCTGTTGCGAGCTGCTGCTGCGCACAGCTGCTGCTGCTGCGTGCTGCTGCTGCTGCTGCGAGCTGTTGCTGCTGCGGGCCGCTGCGAGCTGCTACTTCTGCCTGCTACTGCTCGTGGTGCCAGTCACTCCACCTGGGTGACATTGCCGCTTACGTCGTCGCTCGTAGACGTCAGACGCCGCCTGCCGCTCACCTCCTCGCGTCACGCGTGGGGGTTAGTGCTGCCAAAAAAAAATTGGCAGCATTTCCCCTGGCCCAGTGGCCGTGGGAAGAAATCTGATGCCGCCACCAGGTGGGTCAATGCTGCCGGGAAAAATCCGGCAGCATTTCCCCTGCACTGGCGCGTATGGGGGTCCGACAGCGTTGTCTGGCACCTGTTCGCCAGTCTTCTGCTGATGCTGCTACGCTCTGGCTCTGATACCAAAATGGAAAGCCTAGGTAGCAGGTTGGGGCAGCAGCGTTGTTGATGCAGCGTGCGGGCTTCCATGCTCGTTGCTTAAGTCAGCTACCCCCTCAGTTTGCTGCTCTAGAGTCTAAGTCTGGAAGCTCTGGGTTTGTTACTCAGAAACGCGCACGCCAGAGTTAGCGCCAGAAAGTAGCTGAAAACTGAAAGTAACTGGTTAGGAATCAAGAATAAGACACAATGGGAGACCCCTCCAAGAACTAGCCTCCCCCCAGCTCTGTAGAGCTTGTTACTCAGTTCAACAGCCAATCAGAAAACAACTTGATTTTCAGCCTGGCAGGTTTTCTCGGTGAGGCCTGCCAGACGAACGACAGCCCAAAACCCAGGTGTCGTCCGTTTTGCCTGAAAAATGGACCATACCATAATACCAACGCTGCGAACGCAGTCGCGCGGTCAGAATTAGCTAGAAAAATAGTAGCAGAGAGTTATGGCTGCCCGAACCCAGGCAGCGCCTACGGTAGTCCATGATGCCGAACAGGGTCATACAGCATGCAACAAGGACCCTAGGCTGGACATGACGTCGCAGACGCGACGGGTTGCGCTGGACGCATACAGACAATAACTATGGTGGCAGTGACCACCGGCAGCATGACCGCCGAGGAGGCCTGCCGATGGAGCTGAGCACGTGGTCGGAGAGAAGAGGCTCTAGCGAACCGCGAGTAGAACTCAGCATGCGTCGGCTCCACTGGATGACGCTCCATCAGTGTCGAGTCTCGCCGTCAGTCATCTGCACGCCAATGTACACAAGCCGGGAGGACACAACGGAGCACAATGAGGGATGCGCAAAAACCAACAACGTCCAATGCTGTGTTTAATTGCATTGTTGCAGTCGCACAGCTTCATCATGCATTCAGTCCAAGTTTCATAAGTTTCGGGCACTAGTGGTGCCCAGGGATGGCGCCGGTACTACCGATAACGTAGTAACGCACGTTATTGTACCGTATTATGATGCATACCGCGGTACGGTATTTCTGTGACGGTACCGGTACGGTATCGGTACTAACCTCCTCAAATACCGTAGTGATAACATTGTACAGTACGACGGTACCGTACTGCGTTACTCTCGAAGCATACAGACAAAAAGGATAAGAAAAGGTTGCTGATTCTCGCGCACGCGATCGATTGACGATGGCGATGCCAGGAAAATACTATCTAGGCGTGAAAACTACATGATGGGGTTGAGTATCTAACAAATTTAGGAAGTACCGTGGTCATCACGGTATAACGTGATTACCGCTCATTAACGACCCAAAAAAAGAAATTGTGTACCGCGGTACTTTCAGCAAGAGTACCGATACTGCGGTATGGTACTCAATTTTGACAAAAAACCGCGGTATTGTGTACCACCGGTACACAATGCCGTAGTTTGCCATACTGAGTGAGGGAGGCTCTCTCATCGCAGGATGCCGATGCCTGTTGAGTTGCTTGCAAGGATGAGCTTCGCGCTATCCGAGAGCACAGAGTCTATGAGCTTGTCGACCTTCCCCTTGGGAGGAAGGCAATTCAGGTCAAGTGGGTCTTTCGCAAGAAGGTGAAGCCGGATGGCTCAGTGGAACGCTACAAGGTCCGCTTGGTCGTCAAGGGGTACTCTCAGATTGAGGGAGTCAATTACACTGAGACCTTTGCCCCTGTCGGCCGCATGACCTCAGCTCGAGCTCTGTTTGGTGTAGTGGCTCAGCATGACTGGGAACTACACCAGATGGATGTGAACAATGCGTTTATCCTTGGCTCTCTGGATGAGGATATTTACGTGGCTTAGCCACCAGGTTCTGAGGACAGTGACAACGTCTCGCGCTTGCGGAAGTCCTTGTACAGCCTCAAGCAGTCTCCACGGTGTTGGAGCCGGGAGATCATTGGCACTCTGACTCGCGTAGGATACGTACTGAGCGAGGCACACCCCTCGCTCTTCATCCTACCGACACCAGAGCGGTTCACCGCCATCCTGGTCTATATTGACGACCTCTTAATTGCGTCTCCGTCCTTGGAGGCCGTGTAGGAGGCTGAGGCTGTCCTGCAGACTGCCTACAGGATGAAGGACCTCGGTCCTGCATCAGTGTTTCTTGGTATGGAGATCGTGTGAGATCGCAGACATCGGACACTGTTGCTGCATCAGGCCCGATACGCACGAGTCATGGGGGAGCACTTCAGCAATCTCCTTGGTGCAGTGCCATCCGCTTCCACACCTCTTACACCCGATGGGCAGGATGCCCTGAAGGTGGATGATCCTACACAGCTGGGGGAGACAGTGGACATGACCTTGTACCTCCGTCTCATCGGATCTCTGATGTACCTGGCCACCACCACGCGTCCTGACATCGCGTTCGTCGTTAACCTCCTCGCTCAGTTCTTGCAGGCTCCACGTGCAAGAGCTCTTCACGCGGCTGTGCAAGTGGTACGTTAGGTGGTCTCCACGCCGTACCTCGGACTCTGCTTTCGTCGGTAGTGTTCGGTGGTCCTTGACGGTTACACTGACACTGACTGGGCTTGGAGCCCTAATGGGCGACGTCGTACTGGCTACGTGTTTTTTCTCGGTGGTACCGCTTTGTCTTGGCAAAGCGGGAAGCAGGGCTGCATTGCACGTAGCTCGTCAGAGGCACAGTATGTTGCTTTCGGCGTAGGGGCTGTTGAGGCAATATGGGTGTAGCGCTTGTTTCTTGAGCTTGGGCAGTCAGTACCCGCCATTGTGCTGCGTTGCGACAAGTAGAGTGCTCTCGCCATTGCGGAGAACTCTGGTGTTTTTCATGCTCGCACAAAGCACATTGCGGTTGAGCATCACTTTGTTCGTGATCTGGTGGAGCGATGCGTGATCTCTATCATGTGGGTTGGTGCTGACATGCAGCGTGCCGATTTCTTGACGAAGGCACTTGCTCGCGGAAAGTTCCTGGTGGCCATTCGTTCTGTTGGGCTTCACCCCGTGCGTGAGAGTGGTTGAGTGTGGGATGTGCGTTTGCGTCTCATTTGTTTGGGTCACTCACTATTGTATCCGTACCGGTGCTGCACGCGTATGGACATGCGTACCATCGGGTCATGGGGGAGTGTTGTGCTTTGTGCCGTTCCTGTACAGTTTACTGTGACCACTCGGCCGTGTCCATACTCGTGCAGATCCCTGAGGCGGGCGGCCCTGTTGGCTTCGGCACGATGACAGGCGGCGG
>SZWC01004763.1:7504-17610 GCA_023375785.1 Penium margaritaceum | reverse complement strand
CCCGTGCGTGAGAGTGGTTGAGTGTGGGATGTGCGTTTGCGTCTCATTTGTTTGGGTCACTCACTATTGTATCCGTACCGGTGCTGCACGCGTATGGACATGCGTACCATCGGGTCATGGGGGAGTGTTGTGCTTTGTGCCGTTCCTGTACAGTTTACTGTGACCACTCGGCCGTGTCCATACTCGTGCAGATCCCTGAGGCGGGCGGCCCTGTTGGCTTCGGCACGATGACAGGCGGCGGACTACCAGCTTGGAGCTGGCTGACCACTGTACCAAAGCCCCAGATGCCACCGGGACTCTGTGCATATGCTATATTGAAGCATTCTGACACTTTGCCTTGTGTCTCCTAGCCAAACCCTTGCCGTAGTGTGTACGACCTGTGATTGTTGTCAATGTCAACGCAGCCGCTGACTAGGCGTCAGTGCCTGATCAGACGGTGACCACCATCGAGTAGAAACACGTAGCCAGTATGACTGCGCCCATCAGGGCTCCAAGCCTAGTCACTGTCAGTGTAGCCATCAAGGACCACCGAACACTGCCGACGAAAGCAGAGTCCAAGGTACGGCGTTGAGACCACGTACCATACCACTCGCACAGCCGCGTGAAGAGCTCTCGCACGTGGAGCCTGCGAGAACTCAGTGAGGAGGTTGACGGCGAACGCGATGTCAGGACGCGTGGTGTTGGCCAAGTACATCAGAGATCAGATGAGACGGAGTTAGAATGTCACGTCCACTGTCTCTCCTAGCTGTGTAGGATCATCCACCTTCAGGGCATCCCGCCCATTGGGTGTAAGAGGTGTGTAGTTCCCAGTCATGCTGAGCCACTACACCGAACAGAGCACGAGCTGAGGTCATGCGGCCGACAGGGGCAAAGGTGTAAGTGTAATCGACTCCCTCAATCTAAGAGTACTCCATGACAACCAAGCGGGCCTTGTAGCGTTCCCGTGAGCCATCCGGCTTCACCTTCTTGCGAAAGATCCACTTGACCTGAATCGCCTTCCTCCCAGGGGGAAGGTCGACAAGCTCATAGATTTTGTGCTCTTGGATAGCGCGAAGCTCATCCTCGCAAGCAGCTTGCCAGGCATCGGCATCCTGCGATGAGAGAGCCTCCCTCAATGTGCCAGGGTCAGGCGCCATAGAGGGGGAACTCTGCGTGGCGAGTGCACACGCCTCAGTGTCGGGCCTGACGGCCACGAGATCAGCTGCTGCGTCACAGGCGATATGGAACTCGCGAGTGACCAGGTCGTGCCCTACAGGGCACGCTGGATGTACCTCTGAAAGCTCGGTGCGGNTATCCTGCGCGAGTCAAAGTGCCAGTGATCTCCCGGTTCCAACACCGTGGAGACTGCTTGAGGCCGTACAAGGACTTGCGCAAGCGCCAGACCTTGTCACCGTCCTCAAAACCTGGTGGCTGAGCCACGTAAATCTCCTCATCCAGAGAGCCATGGAGGAACGCATTGTTCACATCCATCTGGTGCAGTTCCCAGTCATGCTGAGCCACTACACCGAACAGAGCTCGAGCTGAGGTCATGCGGCCGACAGGGGCAAAGGTGTCAGTGTAATCGACTCCCTCAATCTGAGAGTACCCCTTGACGACCAAGCGGGCCTTGTAGCGTTCCAGTGAGCCATCCGGCTTCACCTTCTTGCGAAAGACCCACTTGACCTGAATCGCCTTCCTCCCAGGGGGAAGGTCGACAAGCTCATAGACTCTGTGCTCTCGGATAGCGCGAAGCTCATCCTCGCAAGCAGCTTGCCAGGCATCGGCATCCTGCGATGAGAGAGCCTCCCTCAATGTGCCAGGGTCAGGCGCCATAGAGGGGGAACTCTGCGTGGCGAGTGCACACGCCTCAGTGTCGGGCCTGACGGCCACGAGATCAGCTGCTGCGTCACAGGCGATATGGAACTCGCGAGTGACCAGGTCGTGCCCTACACGGCACGCTGGATGTACCTCTGAAAGCTCGGTGCGGACACTCAGGCCTACGGCCTTTGTGCCTGGATCACCGCTCGCGATGCTGCGAGTGGAACGCCTGGGTCCGGGACGTGGCGTTCGCTGAGCTCCGGAGTCCTGTGGTTGAAGGCGGCCACCGGGCTCATGGGAGTAACCGGAGGTCGAGGGGCGCACCTCAGGCTCAGGGACAGGTACGACCACAGGAACAGGTACGACCGAAACTGGTGAGGGCTGAGACGAAGCAGCCGGAGATTCTTTGCAAGGAGATGAGTGTTTGGGAGACACGGGGCTGGGTGTGACAGCAGGCAAGGCTGGCCCGGACACTGAGGCAGCAGTGTCAGTCGACGTAGGAACGGGAGTGAGCAAGACTGGGTCAGACGCAGAAGCAGGGGTGCCGGCAGACACAGGTGATGGTGCAGGAGGAGGCGTGAGAGAAGAGGTACCTGTGGGGTGTGAAACTTGGTGTACAGGCGAGATATCTAGACCGACGGTAATGATAGCTGGATCATCAAGGGCTGGAGATCGAGAGGGGGCTCGAGCGGACACATCAGCCAGACGAGGGATGGTCGCTGGCGTAGAAGTCTCCCCCATCCGCCGAGGACCCTCACAGGAAGGGACATGGGCTACGTAGAGGGCTGTGATCGAAGTCAGATCACGGTATGCGAGTGACTAAAAAAACAGCGCGTCACGAGACTCAATGACGCGACGGCGAGTGGGGTCCCAAAAACGCCAAGCCTTCGACCGCGGGGAGATGCCAATGAAGGCACACAAGCGACCCCGAGGGGAGACCTTGGACTCTTGCTGGTCCTCGGTCTACCACACGGAGGCCAGGGATCCCCAGACGGGAGCGAGACAAAGGTCAGCACGGTGGCCAAACCAGAGCTCGTACGGTGTAACATGGTCAGGAAGCGGACCATGCGGGAGGCGGTTCTAGACCCAAGTCATGTAGGAAAAGCCCTCAAAGGCGAAAGACTCCGGGAGACCGCACTCAGACCGCATGGCGTGAACCGCATCCTCCATGGTGCGGTTCTAGAGCTGAGATACACCGTTCTGCTGTGGAGTAGCAAGAGCGGAGACCTGGTGAAAAATCCCGTGCTCAGTAAAGAAGGAGTCCATCTCACCAAGGAACTCGCCGCCGCGATCCGAGCAAAAACTATGTTGCGTGTGGCAAGACTGACGCTCAGCCATCACGAGCCAGAGCCAAACAACAAGGGCGGCGTCGCTCTTTTGACGCAGACTATAGACCCACCGCATGCGGGTGAAGTCATCGGTCAGCGTCAGAACATACCGGCCCCTCTCGGACAGGGACTCAACCGGGAGAGGACCGAGAAGGTCCGAGTGGACCAACTCAAGAGGCCTAAGCACTCGGGAACGCGAGTCAGGGTAGGTGCACCGGTGCATCTTCCCCTGAGCACAGAAAAGGCAGCTGGTCTGGGTTGGCTTCTTGAAAGAAGCCACGTCAAGACGAAGAGCAGGATGTGTCCGAATGAGCTTTGACACAGTGTCAAAGCCCACGTGACACAGACGACGATGAAGCAACCGCTGGTGTTCCGGGGATAGAACACCAGTGACAAAAACACGACCGAATGAGGAGGGAGAGCAAGGGGAGGAGGGCCGAGCGATACGATACAAGTCATCTATGACTGAAGCACGCAAGGCAATGCTACGGGTGTCAATAGCAGTCACAGTTGCTGAATCAGCGGTATGCTCCACAGAGAGACCCATCAGAGTACAGGCACGCAGAGAAAGCAGGATGAGCTCAAGATCAGGCACAAACAACACGTCAGAAAGATACAGGGGGCCAGACGGAACGTCGAAACGTACAACCCCCACACTGTGGACTAGCAAGGACTGACCAGAGCCTGTACGAACGGAACGGACAGTCGTGACAGGACCGAGTACGACAAAGTCACTGCGACGGCACGTCATGTGATGGGTAGCCCCAGAATCGATGATCCAAGTGCCACCGGAGTCACAACTGGTGGACGTCACTGTACAACGAGTAGTGGAACACTCGGCATCAGAGGGACGCTGAGCGGTCAGTGGGGAGGAATGACGTACATCACGAAGATGAGACTAATGAACCAGTTAGTGCAGTCAGGCCCATCATCATCACATGCTGACTGTGCTCCCCCACACGCGTCATCACGAGCCACGGGAACGGAAGAACAAGCACTTTGTGAACCACCCGACGATGAAAATACACTCACACCTCCCTGAAAACGGAGCTCCAGAAGATGACGAAGCTCGGCCATGGTGCGGTCGCGTGGGTCCGGATGGCTGCTGCTCGCCGGTGAGGACGCAGGAATAGCTGCACTCGTGGCCGCCGCATGTCCGGAGGAGGGTGCGGGTGACGCGCCGGACGTGGAACAAAGAGCACGAGCAGCCTGAAGCCCATGGGTGATCCGTGCCCAGTCAAGCGGCTGCTGGTACTCGGTGTAGCGACGGGCGCCTCCACAGTTGTAGTAGTGCACAGAACAGCCACTGCTACCACTGGATGACGGCTGCTGGTGACCTGATCCGCGCCTCCGATTTTTCTTCTTCTCCTGGGCAGCTGCTGCAACGCATGTGTCTGCGTGGGTATAGACGGGGTCAAAGAGGAGGAGGAAGATGAGGTAGTGCAGGAGGTGGATGAGGGTGACTGCAGGAGGGAAGATGGTGGTGATGCGTCGAATGTTGTAGCGAGGGAAGTCTCCTGATGCGCTACTGCTGCGTCACGGGCTGAAGTCACTTGGAGGAAAAGCTGATACGTCCAAGGAAGCAGCTGTAGAGTGGCTGAGAAAGGCTCGAGGACAGCGTCGCTATACCGTGTGAAGATGTCGGTATACTCAAGGCAAACTCCGAGCATAATCGTCCGAAGCGCCCACAGCTGTGTGCCTCGTGAGGTCTCTAGACGCGTGTAGATACGCATGTCGCGTCACCAGTAATCCGCTGCAGACTCCGCAGGCCCTTGACGAAGCAAATGGAAAGCACGAATGTGTGACGCACGAGTGGCGTGCGTCTCTGTGGCCAGCAGGGATAACGCCAGATCCTAGCCTCCACGGGGATCGGCGTTAGTGCCTGTGCCAGCCTCGCCAAGGAAGGGAAGGAAGTCGATGACAGTCTCGCATGGCATGGCGTAGAGAAGTCCGCGCATGGCCCGGGCTGCTGTCAGTGCCTGTGCTAGGTCTGTAGACTGGTACGGGTTGTGGTAGTAAGGCCACACTCCCTCAGATGTAGCCCACACCTGAAATAGGATCTCCCAGCAGTCAAAACCATCCTCGCTTATATACCGTGGAGGTGGTGCCTCAAAGTCCTTAGGCTGCCGCTCCGTGGGGAGAGCAACCGCAGGCTGAGGAGGACGAGAGACGGGAAAAACTCCTGGGAGAGGGTGGTCGCCGGGGTAGTCAGGTGATCGTATCCGGGAATCTTGTGAAGGACGGGTACCCGTCTGCAGCTGACGGAGGTGCTCCTGGAGAACTCGAATATCTTGCTCCTGGGAATCATCCATGATGCCTGGCATGAATGGCTCATCGTTTAGTAGCTCATCATCAAGGAGGTCAGTAGGTGGTCGGTCAGGCGGAGAGCGTGTCACGGGCGCCTGGATCGAATGCTAGGTAGAGACCGCAACTCCGGCAGCTTCCTCACAAATCCGCGCAGGAGCCGTGAACTGAGCGCGTAGAAGCTCAGTCAGCGTGCGGATAGCGTCAGTCTGCTCTCTCTGGAGACGACGCACCTCATCCTGCTGGCTGCGCAGGTCCTCAATGGCCTGCAAGCGTGGACTCAGTACGCGAGAGGAGGAGGAGGAGGGGTCGCCTGGTCCCTTCTCCTTGCTCTCGGACAGGCTCATGTCACCGCTCAGTATGGGATGACAAATAAAGTTTGTCAAATTTTGAAAAGCGTTAGCGTTTCTCGAGGAGTTGAAACGCTGGCAACTTTTGACTGTCCGGCCAACAATGTGACAAAGTATGGTGCTGACGTCAGCATGTGGTTGTGTTGGAATGATGCTCCTCACCATGGCAGGAGTGACTCCAAAAAGGAACACCAAAAAGACAAGCCTTAGTGGCTTAGTGGTTAATGGTTTCCACCTCTAGAGGCAGGGGCCCGGGTTCAACTCCCACAAGATGAAATTCTGCCCTGCCTCAAGGGAGGTGGAAAATAGATGCCAGGAAGCTAGCTCAACCTCTAGAGTTCCTCTTTAAGATTCTAGAAGGCTAGGTAAGGGTCCAGGAAGGTGGCACACCTTCTAGAAGGGGTGACTTGTCCTACAAGGCATCTAGAGGTGTCTTGATCTTCTGGATACCTTCCCTCCTACTAGAAGCAAGCTGAGGAATCTAGGAAGGGGCAGAAGCTTCTAGAGGAGGGAAGGGAAGCCTTCCTAGGTGGGAAAAGGACAGCCTACCAAGGAGCACTCTAGAAGCCATAGAATCTGCTAGGAAGCTCCAAATCTGGCATGCTTTGGTGTTCTGGAAAGTTTAGATCAGTGGCTATAAAATGCCACCGCTTGTGAGCCTTGATCAGGTGTTAATTCCCATCCAATTGAGGCCAAAACTATTGCCTCAATCTCTGACCAGATTTTGCCATCCTTGGAACCAGTTGCCTCCACAGTTTCAGTCTCTCCAAAAACAGTTGGTGGTGTGAAACAGCCACTGCTAGGGACCCTCCAGGGTGCACACTCACCCTCAGGCCAACAAAGGGTTATGGGCCCACGCCTCTAAGGGGTTCAAGGCCAGCTTGATTTCACGCTTCCAACAGCAAGACATGGCAACAAGCGAGCAAGAGAGCAGCCGCGCTGTCCTTAAGTTTGATGGGACAGGATTCGCCTTGTGGAGGTGGCAGTTTGAGGTCTTCCTCGACGACAAGGGACTGCTTGAGCTTGTAAAAGGTGATGAGACTGCACCGCCGGAGACTGCAACGGCTGAGGTGAAGGAGGCATACAGGAAGCGAAACAAAAAGGCGTTGGCGCTCCTTGTGTCCGCGTTATGCCCACCACAACTTGGGCACATCCAAGGATGCACCCTGGCCGCAGACGCATGGTCAAAACTTTGCTCCATCTACCAGTCAAGCAACCTTGCCAATCAGCTCTTCATCTTCAAATGGCTCGTCACCCTCCGAGCCAACGAAGGCGACAACATCATGGAGATCATGCAGCAGATTGAGTCCCTCGCAACGGAGNAGTTGGAGTCCCATGATCACAGTCCTTGGTGGCTGGCCTTCCGACGAGCTGAAGTACCCGAAGGTTGCTGAGTACGTGCGCAATGAGTGGATGCGACGTGGCGGTCGAGAGAATGCAGCGGCATCAAGTTCAGCTCACACGGTTCATCCTCAAAGTGGAGGCCGAGGCGACAAGTGGAAGGGTGCCAAACAGGGCACTAAGAAGGGTGACAAGAAGGGGGAGTGCTTCAACTGTGGCAAGGAGGGCCACTACGCGCGCAAGTGTCCCAAGAAGAAAACAGATCGGTCGTAGCGGGGCGGAAAGAAAGATGAGCACGCCCTTATGGCGTACAACTCCACCAACTTGAAGGACCCGGGAGTTGCCGTCATCGACTTCGGATCAGGCCGCCACACGCAATGCAACAGGGCGGCATTTGTCACTTACGGCGCCTCGGAGAGACGCATGACGGTGGCCAATGGAAAAACAGAGGTGGCCGCCGGTGAGGGTAACGTCCGCATTGAGTCAATTGTGGATGGAAAACCTGTCACGAGCACAATCTACGATGTGCTGCATATGCCTAACTTTGGGGCAAACCTGCTCTCCGTCAGCCGCCTTACCGACAAGGGACTTGAGGTGCTCTTCACAAAGAAGGAGGCCGTCATCCGCAAAGAGGGCAAAGGTGAGGTGATTGCGCGTGCCAAGAGGGAGGACGACTTGTACCTGCTACGCGCAAAGATCCTCAGCAGCCGGGTGGGGTCCAACGCCGCCAANGAGGTGGCCGCCGGTGAGGGTAACGTCCGCATTGAGTCAATTGTGGATGGAAAACCTGTCACGAGCACAATCTACGATGTGCTGCATATGCCTAACTTTGGGGCAAACCTGCTCTCCGTCAGCCGCCTTACCGACAAGGGACTTGAGGTGCTCTTCACAAAGAAGGAGGCCGTCATCCGCAAAGAGGGCAAAGGTGAGGTGATTGCGCGTGCCAAGAGGGAGGACGACTTGTACCTGCTACGCGCAAAGATCCTCAGCAGCCGGGTGGGGTCCAACGCCGCCAACCTTGCAACGAAGGATGGAGGAGACCTGGACCTATGGCACCGCCGACTCTGCCACATTTCTCCATCAACAGTGAAGGAGATGGCTAAGAGGGAAGTGGTGTGGGGTCTCCAAATCAGCGGCCTTGATGGAACCAAGGAGACCGTGTGTGAGCCATGCATCGTTGGCAAATCAACTCGGCAGCCGTTTGTCGCCAAGGGGACGCGTGCATCGGCAAAACTGGCCATGGTACACACAGATGTGTGTGGACCGCTTGAGAGCTCCATTGGCGGAGCTCGCTACTTCCTCACCTTCATCGATGACCACAGCCGGAAACTTTACCTCTACCCAATGAAGCGGAAGAGTGAGGTCCTTGCGTGCATGCAAGAGTTTGTGGCTGATGTGGAGCGGCAAACAGAGTTGAAGGTGAAGGCGTTCCGGAGTGACAACGGCGATGAATATGCGGGGTGCCTTGGGTGGATGAAGAGCAAGGGGATTGAGTGGCAGAAAACAACTCCATACTCCCCACAACAGAATGGCTTTGCAGAGAGAGCGAATCGCACAATCCTTAACATGGTGCGATCCATGTTGAGCGACGCTGGCCTTACACAACGGTATTGGGCGGAGGTGGCAAGGACAGCAGCGTACATCATGAATCTCATGCCGACCAAGCCGCTGAAGGACAAGGAGAGCAATGCGTGGAAGACGCCACAAGAAGTGTGGAGCGGGAGGAAGCCGACAGTGGGTCACCTTCGCACGTTTGGTTGTGTTGCACATGCAATGGTGCAGGCAAGTGAGGGACGGAGCAAGCTGGACCCGCATACCCGCCGGTGTATTTTCCTTGGATATGAGAGCGGAAGCAAGGTGTATCGGCTCTTTGACCCAAGGAGGCAGCAGATTGTGCGGAGTCGCGATGTCACGTTCGACGAGAAAAGCCGTTGGACAGACAAGGAGGCAGGTCTCTCCAAGAGGGGGGAGTGGATGCCACTCCTTGAGGGGGAGACGCCGGAGGACGTGAATGAGGGTGACGTCCTCGCAGCAGCACCAGGCGGAGATGATCGCCCGAGGGATGGGCGAATGGCACAATTTGTTCCGGCCATTTCGGATGAGGAATCCGAAGCACCGGAGATGGACGTGGAGGCGGGGAGGCGACCGATGTCTCCAAGGTCTCCAAGAGAGGGGGAGCAGGCACTAGGAGAGGATGGCGCCGAAAGGGGACAGCAACAAGAACAACCACCTCAACAGCCCCGCACGAGCAGCCGTGTGCGAAGAAGGACAAAAAGATACGATGCCGACAAGGGCATTTGGACTGGGTTCGCGCAAGAGGAGCCTCAAGGAGGCACTGCACAAGAAGGATGGGGCTGAGTGGGAGGGAGCAATAAAATGTAAGCTTGCCTCCCATGAGGAGAGAGGCTCCTCAGTTATACGCTGAGCATGGACAACTGCCATGGGTGACGCGTAAGGGGGAGATTGTTGGAATGATGCTCCTCACCATGGCAGGAGTGACTCCAAAAAGGAACACCAAAAAGACAAGCCTTAGTGGCTTAGTGGTTAATGGTTTCCACCTCTAGAGGCAGGGGCCCGGGTTCAANTGCCCTGCCTCAAGGGAGGTGGAAAATAGATGCCAGGAAGCTAGCTCAACCTCTAGAGTTCCTCTTTAAGATTCTAGAAGGCTAGGTAAGGGTCCAGGAAGGTGGCACACCTTCTAGAAGGGGTGACTTGTCCTACAAGGCATCTAGAGGTGTCTTGGTCTTCTGGACACCTTCTGTCCTACTAGAAGCAAGCTGAGGAATCTAGGAAGGGGCAGAAGCTTCTAGAGGAGGGAAGGGATGCCTTCCTAGGTGGGAAAAGGACATCCTACCAAGGAGCACTCTAGAAGCCATAGAATCTGCTAGGAAGCTCCAAATCTGGCATGCTTTGGTGTTCTGGAAAGCTTAGATCAGTGGCTATAAAATGCCACTGCTTGTGAGCCTTGAAAAAGTGTTAACTCCCA
>SZWC01004762.1:118749-167379 GCA_023375785.1 Penium margaritaceum | reverse complement strand
TGTATGTGTATGTGGATGTGTATGTTCATGTACATCTGGTGGTGCGAAGGGGTGAATCGGGGGGTTTGGTGGGGTGGGGGGTTGGGGGGGGGAGGGCTCTAATTTGTAGCAACCGTTCTTGATTGTTTATCATGCAAAAATCTGGAAGTTTGTGAGATTCGTCCATCTAGGTTACCTCACGCGTCAGCTGGATCTTTCGCTGGACCTCACTTGTCAGCTTCAACCGGGAGGCTCACGCGGGTGGATGTAGGAGGGTCCATGTGGTTCATTTCGTGATCGTGCATGCACTTACAATGATGTCCATTAAGCTTTCGATGAAGTTGAAAACCCTCAACCTCAAAACCGGATGTTTAATTAGATTAATATTGCCGACTGAGGGATAAGTCAGAAAATTTGGACGAGTTGGAAAACAAATAAAAAACTGGGTGACCTAGCTTTATTGTTTTGGAATTGGGGCGTTTCAGAGATCGAATGTGGGGGTGACCTGGAGTTTAGTCGTGTTTCAACTTCCGCAGTTTCGTTTTTGCGATGATGACTGTCGGGCAGCGTCAAGGTGTTTCTGCTGCGGATTTTCGCGTTGCCCGTACCTACTGATGGAACTGCCCGTCTTACGCGATTGGTGACGTAGAATCCTAGAACTGTTTTCCTTTGGTATCTGGCTGCCGTCTGCGCTTGTCCGTTGGAAGGTCGGAGTGCTGCCCAGCGTGCAGCCCATTTGACCCAGCACGCCGACGGCCGCCGTCGTGCTTCGCCTAAAACCCTTAGGGTATGCTTGGATTCCACCACACGGCCGGGACCACGCGGCTGTGTGGTCCACACAGCCGGAATCGACGGCCTGGGGGACTTGACGGCAGGAAACGCGGTTCGACTGGCCCAGGCCTCCCGTCGATCCCTGCGTTGACAATACAGTCTGTGTGGTCAGAGGCCCATGTGGTGAAATCCAAACTACCCTTAGCTTTGGCACATTTGCGGTTACGATTCATTATCGAAGCAACCTCCGACCGAATCGTTTTTAAATTCGCGTTATGAAAGAACTCGTCATGTCCGCGAGCCGTGGGTTCGGTGTCGCTGGAGGTTCCTCATGTGCGAGAATCACGGTAGCTCGATAACGTAGAAAGTTGAAAGTCATGTGCCGAAAATCAGATGCTGGTGTTTGAAGACCTCTCTGAAGCTGACGTCGGCGAAGGGTCCCGTAGGCCGGCTGTCCACAAATGCTCACGATTCGCTCGTCGATAGTCATGTCGTCTAGAAAGCCACTCTTGTGCTGTCGTCTCCTCCCCACCGTGCCAGTCGTCTCCTCCCCGCTGTGCCTGCCGTCTCACCCCCGCTGTGCCTGCCGTCTTCTCCCCGCAGTGCCTGCCGTCTCCTCCCCACTGTGCCTGTGCCTGCCGCACAGCAAGTCCCTTCGCCCCCGTCTGCTCTCGCTCTCAGGCTCAGCCACTCACACAGTCGCGTCCTCGACATTCCGCCGTCTGCAGCCGTTGTTCCTCACCTGTTTCCCATCCTGCCGTGAAGTGCCCTCCAAGCCCGCTGGATGCGCCGCTGCCAGTTTTATTCTCCCGATGCTTTTCACCTTGGCTCACTCTCTGTGTCTTGTTCGTACTGTCCTGGGCGCCTTTGCTCACGCGGGTGCGCTCGCTGAGCGGGCGGTATAATGGATAAAGTTTCTTTGGGGCTCTTGCCCCTGTTGTACTGCTGAGGGCGTTCGCCCTCAGCTCTTGCGTTCCTGGCCTTGTTGTTCGTCCACGTGTATGCTCCCCTCGCATGCTGTCTCTTCTCTATTGCATCTGTTCTGCTGCATCCCTGAACCCACGCAGGAAAGGCCACCCTGATTGGAAAAAGAAAGTATTCACCCTGTGGGTAAAGAGGCAAACGCGGATTGTTTTTGGCGTTGGAGTACTCACCCGGTCTATGTTGGAAGCTGAAAGGCCTTGTTAGCGATTCCTTTACTTGGGCTGTTCGTGAGGAGGTAGCTTTTTCTTGTTTTAGTTTTGTTTTTTTTCACGTGTCATGGATGAGTGTTGCATGTCCTTCTTTCCGTCAATGAAGTCTGTGAACACCTTGCATCCTGATTATTTCCAAAGCCATTATTTGGTGGAAAACCCTGCGACTACAACATCTGTGGGAGAAAGACTATCTTGTGACATGACAGGATTTACTCTGCTAATGTGATGTCCAAGCCTTCTGGTGATCCAATGCGAGTGCGCTGAAGCACAGGTAAGTGAGAACTGAATGATGGTAGGTTACTTCATGAGTACTATCTTGGCATGTCTTCCACTGTGGCTGTATTCGCAGCTAGTAGCTGCCCAACTATGCCTAATTATGGTTTGTCTCTGGGTCTTTCGGAAAACGTTGCCCAAGAGTGTATGATGCTTTGGGCATTCACTGTTTGCTCCTCCTCTTTCTGGAAGAGAAAACATCTCCACAGAATTTTCTGGTTTGGAGGGAAGTACGCTATGAGAAGGCTGAAACATTGTCTGGAGGCGACTTCCCCTCTTGCAAATGCACAGTAATCAGTCCCCACTGAGCGGGTAAACATGTCCTGTCAATAGGGAGTGGTTTCCGTTAGAACAACATCCAGCACCCAGGTTACTCAAAAGAATATCCATGTAAGCACCTCATGTGAGGCACTGACTTGTGAAATAGGAAAGTGAAGTGGTAATACTCCATAACATCATCAATGTATTACAAACATTCAACCTTTCTCTGTGCCAAACTTGCACATGCACTAAAGCGAAAAAAAGATATGGTATCTGAACCCGTGTCATTATCTTTTTCAATGAGAAGAATTAAAAGTTGGGGGAAATATATGTGTTAGGGTTGCAAAAATCATATGAACATTGCAAAGCAGTAGTAACATAATTTTCTTCATCGCTATCGTAAGGGAAGATACCTGTTGAACCATCTTCCTCTTTCCTCAAAATTGTCATCCATGACTCAGTCTTAACATGGGGAAGTGTGGGGAAAGACAGCATTCATAGCACTATTGAAGTATTTGACATACTCCTTTGTGCAGCTTGTTGTGGCTACTTGACTCTCTTCATGCCTGTACAGTTACCTAACATGCATACTAGTGACATTGGAGCATTGGCCAAATGTGTCTCCACCCATTAGGAATTGCGAGGCGATTGCCACATTTCCGGGTGCTTCCCGGGATACTCTATAATGTATTTGCAATTGCGGGAGCTTTCTTTTGGGGGTGAAACGTCTGATATATCTGTGCAAGCATCAACAAAAGCCTGAGCTACCTGCGACTTAAGTATAAACTACGCCATATCCATTAAGTTAACAAAAAACCGATGCCATATCCAATTTTATGGCTATGCCCGATCGGCGATTGAATTCGCCGATTGAGCGAAGCGAGGGTGGTGATGTGTCACCCGTCGCCCCCCCCCCCCTCCCCCCCCCTTCGCGAGAATCACAATCGTGCGATTTGCCTTTTCTTCTTTTTTTTTCCTACTCGCAAACCCCCATTCGTGGATTTAGGGTTTTCTATGTTTCCGGGAGCGGAGCCCGCGCAAACATAAAACCCTACATCCGCAAATGGGGGTTTGCGAGTAGAAAAAAAGAAGAAGAAAAGGCAAATCGCTCAATCGCGATGGAGCGAAAACGCCTTTTTCAAAAATGTTTTTCGGAGAAGCAAACCCCTTTTTTTATCCATTCAAACCGCTTTCAAACCCTACCCCAAATTACTCTCGGGGTTTAGGGTTTTATTTTTGCGCGGGCTTCTGCTGGGCCCCGCAGTAGCGGGGCCCAGCAGGTTCCCTTTCAACGCATGGGGTGTTTCGGACCCCCCTGTTGAAGTTCGTTGGCCACTCATAACTCTATGCCCACTTGTCTCACACATTCTCCACACACCCGTGTACAGATTGATTGACAATGGTACTACCTGGGGAGGTGTCTGACGCAGCCATCTTGGCTGGAGCCGTCAACGTCCTCAAGTTGTTGCTGGACCCAGGGGTGCTCTCTGGCACCCATGCTACCATTGCATGATTCTTCACAATTCTCTATAACTCTGAGTGATGCGGTAGATGCTAGGGCCGTACACTCTCATTGCCGTGCCCTGCATCATGTTATCTTGCCTTGCATGCGTTGGGGGAGCTGCATGTTTCCCGGGTGCTGATCCTTAGGGGGCCACCATGTCGGTCTTGACCGTGCATTGGTGAGTAGCCGCCCTCGGTTATTCCGAGAGGTCGGGCTCGACCCCCGGGTGGCGGCACCCACCCACCTGAGCTTGATGCTCGGAGTGGGTGAGTGCTCACCGGTACTTGCCTCTCTCGCTCCCCTCTCNGCACCCATGCTACCATTGCATGATTCTTCACAATTCTCTATAACTCTGAGTGTGATGCGGTAGATGCTAGGGCCGTACACTCTCACTGCCGTGCCCTGCATCATGTTATCTTGCCTTGCATGCGTTGGGGGAGCTGCATGTTTCCCGGGTGCTGATCCTTAGGGGGCCACCATGTCGGTCTTGACCGTGCATTGGTGAGTAGCCGCCCTCGGTTATTCCGAGAGGTCGGGCTCGACCCCCGGGTGGCGGCACCCACCCACCTGAGCTTGATGCTCGGAGTGGGTGAGTGCTCACCGGTACTTGCCTCTCTCGCTCCCCTCTCACTAATATTCTCGGTGTAACTGCAAGTTTCTGCAAGGAAGTTACCGCATCCATGGCGTCTTTTGCCCCGTGTGCCTGGATGCATCCACTCACAGCAATACACACGTGCTAGCATGTAACTTCTCAGTAACTTCATCCCCACCCAAAAACATCGCAAACCTTTGGGAGAAAAGTCGCAAACCCCTCAATAGAGGGGCTTGTGATTTTTCTCTCATGTTGACAACGTGAGCATGTTGTCGCTGGATGGCATGCGGCGTCAACATAGAGCGTACATTCGGATGTAGCTTATTTTTTTGCGTGCTCGCTGGATATAACATTAACAAAGAAGCGAAAAGTTCCGAAATTGGATATGGCGTGGTTAATGTGCGAAACGTGGATATGGCGGTAGATATCGAGAATTCTGTGGGTACCCTACTGGTCTTTAACTTCGATTTTTTCAAATTTGCTATTTATGTGATCTTTACATTCGTTCAAGGTTTTGGGTCTTGCAGTTGTTTAGGTGGGTCTTTAACTTTCGTCGAACGAAAAAAGCGAATCCTTAAATTCGACGATAGCCCTATTCGAGTCCGCCACTTTCAGCGGCAACGTCGTGCGAGGCCAGTCTGACGAGGCGGCTTTCCGATTCTCGCGGAAATCCGCCTTGTCAGAGAGGCGCGTCACTCATTTTATGCTCGCCGTCCGGGTGTTCGAGCCGGATGCGAGCGAAAATTGACAAGAAAACATGGTCATGGCACGCATACTAACGGTCACAAAAGTGAACCCCGGGCTCAAAAAATAAATTTCAGGAAACTTACCCAGAAGAAATTATTAAGTGGCACCTAACTAATTCAACAAAAACTCATTTTTGTTGAACATATTCATCTAAACATGATTTAATATTGAAATTAAAGATCAGTAGGGTATATGGTCACTCCCCCGTTCTCTTGGTGGACTAGCTTATGAGCTCGATGTGCATTTCTTGCACTGTCCATCCACTGATCAATGCGAGGTGCGAGTAACCAATTGTAGTGCTGACTCGAGATTCTGCATCACGAGGTTTAGACAGTGTTGCCTTTGGATACATGTACATAGAGTTTGAAGTGGTTTTGGGCCAAAACAGTGGATTTGGAATGGTTGTAGGGCAACTGAACATTGTCGCGTCCGCCACCCGCCGTGCGCCAAAGCAATGATTTATGCTGTGTACTTGTCAGTTGTCATCTCTCTGCATTACTATGCTATCGGAGCTTATGAGTCTCTGCGCGCCCCCTTAGTCTGACCCATGTTTTTTCTTGCTCTTGCTCGCTTGCTAGTGCGCCAGTTGACTTGACAGTGTCGTCACATCAACAACTGCAAGGTTAGGGAGCTTCCTCAGAATTCCTCATGGTATCAGAGCAGAAAGACCCCTCTCGTTGAGCTGCGTTGTAGAGACGCAACACCAACAGCAGTAGTGACAGTCACCAACGCCACCGTATCCTAGGGTTGATCGTAGTCGACGTTAGCAAGTGCAACGTCACCACGCAATCGCCATCACTGTAGCAAGAGGAGCAGCGATAGTGACAAGCTCGAGCAGCAACGCTGAGCATGAGTAGCAGCAACGGGTGGCAGCAGCAGCAGTGTCTGGCTACAAGCCGATAAACAAAAAAAGGAGAAGTAGCTCGCAGCACAAGCTCGTCCCAGCGGTTACGAACAGTGGCAGCGCGCAGGGGCCGCAACAGTTTGTAGCAACGGTGGCATCAACAGTCGCTAGCAACAACAGCAACGCAATAGCAGTAGTAGAAGCAGCAGCAGTGTAGCAACAGCATTGCACCTACTACAGCGACAACAATAGTAACAGTAACAACACAACAACAGCGGCAGTGGCTACTACAGGGCAGGAGTAGTTGCGGCGGCTGGAGTTGTAGCAGATGCATCGCAGCAGCAGCAGTGGGCTTGCGCAACACTACTACTGAACAACAGTGCTACTGCGTAGCACTGCTGCATAGCTATACGGAATCTACGCAACACTATGCAGACATGCACAGCACTATGCAAGCCTGTGCAGCCCCTGTGCAGGCGCAAGGAGGGGGTGACGAGGTCACCCCAACCGGTCACGCAGAGTCCGCGTGGCTAAGAAAAAACCGTTGGCGTAAACTACGCAGTGTATAAAACGCTAGAGTTTTTTCGCTAGCATAAAAAACACTGATGTCATCATCAGGTGTGCTAACGTCAGCAATATAGAGGTCAAAACATCCATTCCTCTCAACATTTCCTCTCAAATCCTCCAGAAACAATGTCAATTCTCGGTTTGGAGTGTTTTGATGTTTGACCTTATGCTGAGCACTAGAATGCCGCCAGTGCGTGACAAGGGCAAAGGGCTAGGAGACCCCTCCTCTTCCTCCTCTTCGGGTGTTGTGAGTCCATGGTCGTAGTCACTAGCAATCGACGAGCTTCGTCGGTTGTAGGGTGAGATGCGCCGTCAGCAGCAGTGGAAGTCCGACGCGTTATAGGAGATCGCGAAGTTATTGCGCGATCGTTCGAGAGCTTCACAGTAGCCACCAGAAGGACCTTTTGGAGCTGCACCATCCATTCAATAGTCTACACCTACACATCGCTACAGCCTCAGCACCCCTCATCACAGGTTGACACCTGTGATGAGGAGAAGATAGAGGATGACACACGAGAGAACGAGATTCGTGTGCATGAGGAGCACATTTGTGAGCTACGTCTAGGGTCGCAGCTTATCACTCCGCCACCTTCTCGCCGTGAGGATCAAGCCCGTCCTTCAGTAGCATTCACTTCTGATGGCGTTTCTCTCACTGGCGGGCTCTTTATATCTCCTACACCATCTCCCGAGCCTGAGGTCGCCCTCCCCACATAGCGGCGACCAAAGGACTCAAAGACACCTCTTCGTCGTTACAATAGCAACAGTGGCTATGACTGCTAGGAGACCTTGTTTTAGGTGTGGGCCGATTTTGAGGGCGTCTGGCCTTACCACCACAGCCAAGACAAGACCCGTGACGCTCACGAGGTCCAGACAGCAGCGATAGGGACTCAGGCAGATCCGCGACAGGGCTAGGAGTTGGCCCTAACATTCTTGTTGCGGCTAACCCATGCCACGAGGACAGCTTGACTACGTGAGTTCCACTCCCTCCGTCAAGATTCCACGGAGCTTGCAGCTGAATACTGGAGGCACGCAATGCGCCTTTACACGACCCTTCGGACCAGTGGGGGACACAACTGTTCGAACTCGACACCATCATGATGGGGGCGTACTTGGACCATGTGAAGCTATTTATGGGCTTCGACCGTGTGGCTCTCTCTGCATTGTCAGAGTTAGTACAACTGCTTCCTTGTACTTTTCCCTACTTTCTCTAGGCCACATCGGTTCATGAGGCAACCATCGACCATTAGCAGAGTCCACTTGTTGCAGCAGTGACTGCGACCCCTCCTACGCGTCTATCCTAGTTCATCAATGCCACCTCCACCGCTTCCTCCTCCTTCTCCTCTACCCTGAGTGGCTACTGTTGGATTTTACATAAGCAGAATCTTTAGGAATATTCAGATGAGGTACTCTGATGGTTCCACTTTCTGGTACTGTGCTGAATTCGTTGGTGATGACTTCACAGTTAAGGATAACCACTTAAACACACACAGGCACTCTTGCCTTGGCAATGTCACTGATTGTACGATTCAAGAGTATGAACTGAAGGCACAGATACACGACTCGTCTCACAAGCTTGCTCGAAATGGTTACACACAGACGAAGTAATAGGAAATACAAACCTACAGCTACGTATCTGTCTACACTAGCTAGAAGCAAAAAGTACAAGTGTTGACTCAGTCCGGTCTCCTTGTGTCTTCACAGGATCTTCCGGACACCGCTCGATGATCTCCGATCATCGGCAGACCGAGGTTGGCGGATGCCCAGCGCCCTCGGTGCGATCCACAGACGAGATCGTCCGGATCTGCGGTAGCTTCTTCATGACCATCGATCTGGCTCGGGCTTTTGGCTCACAATGATGGTCCGGCCGTATCTCTCGATACCAACGGTGCTGATCAATCCAAAACGCCCTCGCAGAATGCCTGACCACAGGATCCACTTTTTAGAAAGAGGAATATCTTCAGCGGTTACTTGGTCCATGCCACGTCAGCAGCCTCGAAGTCGAGAGGAGCTCACGCTCGCACTCTCGCCTCGTTTCCCGGACCACACATCCTGTTGGTCCAAAACTTGCCGATATGTATGACTGCCGGTAGGGATATACTGTCAGCTCTCCGGAGCTCCAATGGGATGAGTAGAGGAAGTAGGGCCGCGGATGGATGGATCAGTGGGACGCCTAAAGAGGCCTGCCCTCAGCCATACCATGGCCCGCCAAAGGGGGGTCGAGAGAGTGATGACGATCTCACTCTCGACCCTCTTGTTTTTCTTTTTGTTGATGATGTGCTGAGCCTAGTAGAGCAGTGGATCAAGATGATCTGACGGTTGTCCTTTTTCCAACAGCTACACTCAAGGCGATGTAGCGGTCGCACAGGGGAAGAAGGGAAAGAAGCGATGAGGGAAGGGACAACAACAAAAGCAACACCAATAGCCGTCGAGTAGTGGGAATGGACGTTTTGTCCACTGAAACAACTGTGGAGGTGCTTATCGTTACACGGAGTGTGAGCAACCTCTTGAATGGACTCGGATCATGCGGACCCTTCGGGCGGCACACATGCAGCGGATTTCCTTGAGTGACACACAGACGAGACGCGTTACGACCACGACTGTGTGGACAATAGACGCATCTGTTTCACCTTGTGACGGCGGTGATATGGACCCTCGGGATCACACGATCGCGGAGCTTCGTCATTTGCTGACGCTTCGTGCTCAGGGAGGTGCGAGTGTATTGTCACAACCGAGTGGTCCTACGAGAGCTCGTCTTACTACGTCTGTTGCCCGTGATGATGCTTGTGCTGAAGCTTAGTTGGCTTGCGATGAGGATGGACCTGACGGTATAGACCAGCTTGACGAAACACAGATCCGTGCTATTCGTTGTTGTCCTGGGTCTTTGCTATGCGTCAAGCAGAGGTAGAGTTATCTGTGACATGTTGTTAAGTGTCGAAGATTGGTCGTGAGCAGAGTGGCACCTGGATCATTGGCTCTAATGCCACCCATCACATGACCCGTCGTCGTAGTGACTTTGTTGTGCTTGGTTCCGTTGCATCCATTGGGTCCGTTCACATAGGCTCTGGTCAGTCGTTGCATGTTCAGGGACTTGGGTTTGTGCGGTATGATGGTCAGTCTGACCCCTTGTATACTTCCGATGTGCTCTTTTTCTATGATCTTGAGCCTAGCTTGCTCTCTCTTCCTGCATGCACGAGGACTCTGCTGACTCTGCCATAGTGACTGCTCTTGATACACGTGCCATCGTGCTTCATGCCTCTGTTGTTGATGACCTCTAGTATGTGTCTAGTTGCATTCCCTCTATTTCTTCTCCCCCTCTCTCTTCTGCACGTGTGTTTGTCACCGATGTTCTCTCCCCTCAGCACCAGCGATTGTTACATTGTCGCCTCTGCCATGTGAGCTCGGACAGTATGTCCAAGCTCATTCAAATCAGCCAGCCCTCGGTCTTGGCGCGTCTTCCTTTGACAAGCCGCCCAAGACCGATTGTCATTTTTGCGCCTAGGGTAAGATACATCGTTGTCCTTACTTTGACTCCTCCTCCCGGACACAGCGCCCACTAGAGTTGGTCCTCTCAGACCTTCTCGGTCCTCTCCCTATTGTGTCCCTCTCTAATCGGGGTCGATATGTTCTCATCCTGACCGATGATTTCACCCGGATGCGGTGGGTCTATAGCTTCCGCCACAAGAGAGATGTTGCGCTGGTGGTCCGCCTGTGTGTAGTGATGGTTGAGCGTCAGCCTTGTCACACCCTGCACACTTTCCACTCACATGGTGCTGACGAGTTCTTAGGCAAGATGGCTGTCTACTTTGTTGACACGCTACTTTTCACCAGCTCTCCGCCCTTGCTATACCACAGGAGAACGGTGTGTTTGAGCGTTGGAATCGCACCATGGAGGATGCGGTTTGTGCATTGTGGTCGGAGTGTGGTCTTCCGGAGTCCTTTGCCTTTGAGGGCTTCTCCTACATGACGTGGGTCTAGAATATTCTTACAACATGGTTTACTTCCGGACCATGTGACGTCGTACAAGTTGTGGTTCAGCCATCGTGTTGATCACCGTCTTGCTCGTGTTCGGGGGTCCCTCGCCTGCATTTGGTACACCGAGTACGAGCAGGGGTCCAAGATCTCACCTCGGGGACGCATGTGTATCTGGCACCTACTTGCGGTCAAAGGCCTGGCACTTTTGAGACCCTACTCGCCATCACATTGTCGAGTCTCGTGATTCTCTCTTCTTTGAGACTCTCACCTAGCGCGACTTGTGCAGCATTCTGTCGCTTGCTGCCAACCACGTTCCTACTTGTGTGGCCTGCCGGCGGATGGGGGAGTCTAGTCCTGCGTATGGGTCCGTCCGGGCCTCCTCACCTGCGGTCTGGACTTTTTTGCTGACGATCCGACCATTGTGGGTGTGGGTCTCGTAGCATCCTCAGTCCCCTGTGGCACACCCAATCCCGTGCCGGTGCCAAACCCCTCTGGCACACCTGATCACGTGCCAGTGTCAGTAACCTCTGACACACTTGATCCCATGCCGGTGCTAGACCCCTCTGGCAAACTTGATCCGATGCCAGTGTTGTTCCCCTCTGATACACATGATCCCGTGCCAGTGGCGGTCCCCTATGGCACACTCAATCCTGTAGGAGCGTCAGTCCCCTCTGGCACAGCTGATGCCGTGTCAGTGTCAGTCCCCTCTGTCATACCCACTCTCGTGCATGCACCTCTTTCCCTTGCGGCTATGGCCCAACAGCCTTTTTAGTAGCCTGAGGTGAGCGCCTCAGCATGGGGCTACTCCCGTGAGCCCGGTGGTCGTCTACAACCATTGGCCTCTAGGACTATGTAGACTGCTGACTCTACGCCTAGACGCCCAACTCGTAGTGTTCAGAGTTGCAAGCCTGCCACGAAGGCCCTTGGCTTGAGTGTCCAGGTAAACTACACTGAGGTGCATTCAGCATTTCCTGTCGGCCACGAGTTGGTCTCCCGTGAAATCTCGGTCGCTTGCGATATCGCAGGTGACCTTTTCGTAGTCAGACCGAGTCCGGAGGCAAGTCTTAGCCATCCGGAGCTCTCCCTCAATGATGCGTGATCTAGGCACGTTGAAGGAGGCACTCTCAGCTCAGGATGCAAACTTGTGACATGCTGCTTGTGAGGATGAGCTGACAGTCATTCGTGAGCACGGTGTTCATGAGCTTGTCGACCTCCCGCCTAGGCAGAAGGCTATACAGGCCAAGTGTGTCTTTTGGGAGATGATGGTACACTGGATTGCTACAAGGCTCACTTGACGACCAAGGGGTTCTCGCAGGTTGAGGGTGTAGATTTCACTTACACCTTTGCACCTGTTGGTCTCATGTCCACTGCTCGCGCTTTGTTCGTGGTTGTTGCGCACCACGCCTGGGAGCTGCATTAGATGGATGTGAACAACGCGTTCCTTCATGGAACCTTACAGGAGGATATCTACATGGTCCAACCACCTCGATTTGAGGTTAGTGACAGGGTCGTGCACTTGTTCAAGTCCTTGTACGGCTTGAAAAATTCACCCAAGTGTTGGAACTTGGAGATCAGCGACACACTGACACGTGCCGGTTACGTGCAGAGTGGCGCTGACCCGTCCCTCTTTCTCGGACGGACAGTTGAGAACTTCACCGCCATCCTGGTCTACGTGGACGACCTCCTCATTATGTCTCCTTCTATGGAGGGCGTGAAGGAGGCCAGGGCAGTCCTTCAAGTTGATTACGGGATGAAGGACCTTGGTCCTACGGCTATGTTTCTCGGGATGGAGATCGTGTGTTATCATCAATGGCGGATTCTCTTTTTGCATCAGGCACGTTACATAAGCGTTGTGGGGAAGCCATTTGCTGACCTCCTTGGTGCAATTCTTCTAGCCTCCACCCCCATCATACCTGACGGGCAGGATGCTCTGAAGGTAGACATTAAGCACAGCTGAAGGAGACAATGGACGTGACCTGGTACTTGCACCTAATTGGCTCTTTGATGTACTTGGCCACTACCACACAACTCGACATTGCTCTCACCGTCAACCTCCTTACATAGTTTTCATAGTGTCCTCGGGCGAGAGCCCTTTACATGACTGTGCGAGAGGTGCAGTATGTGGTCTTCACACCGAACTCTGCTTTCGATGGCGGTGTTGGGTGGAAGTCGACGACTACACAGATAGTGACTAGGTGTGGAATCCTGATGGACGCAGTCAGACAGGCTATGTGTTCCTGTTGGATGGTACCGTGGTATAATGGCAAGCAGGATTGTATTACACGTAGCTCATCAGAGGTAAAGTATCTTGCTCTGGGGACTGGGGCTACTCAGACGGTGTGGCTATAGCGTTTGTTTTGTTAGTTGCGTCAGTCTATGCCTTTAGCCGTTCTGCGTTGTGACAACCAGAGTGTTCGTGCCATTATAGAGAAATCTGGTGTGCTTCATGCACGCACCAAGTACATTGTTCTTGAGCATCACTTTGTGTGTGATGTTGTGGAGCGACAGGTGATTTCCGTCATCTGGGTCAGCACGGGCATGCATCGGGCTGACTTTTTGACCAAAGCACTTGCGGGCGGAAAGCTCATGGTGGCCATTCATTTTGTCGGACTTCGACCCTCACCTAAGAGTGGCTGAGAGTGGGGTGTGTGAGCATGGACTGTTGAGTATCTTGTTGTGCACCTGTGTCAGGTTTTCATGTGTAGGGACATGCGTAACATCGGGTCATGAGGGAGAGTTGTGATGTGAGTCTTCCCCATCTATTTGTACAGCTTACTGTGACCTGAAGACTATATACATGCTTGTGTAGATCCATGATGCGGACCCAACTGGCGCCGGAGCACCGACGGGTGGTGGCTCCATCCACTAGCAGCTGCCAGACAGCTGCCACGACGTCCCGGGTACTCTGTAGTTTTTTTTTTAGTCGCTAGAGTTTTCTCGTTGGACTGGCTTATTAGCCCGATTTTCATGGTTTGCATTGTCTATCTAGTGATCAATGCCGAACCTGTACGTGTAACCAGTCGTAATGTCTGGCTCTAGGTTTTGAATCTCTAGGTTCAGACTATGTTGCGTTTGGATACCTATGTGTAGAGGTAAGGCCAAAACTATGGTTTTGGGCCAGGTTTTGGACAAACTAACACTGTCGCGTACGTCGCCCACCGTGCGCTGTGATAGGTATTCATGTCATGTACTTGTCAGTTTTCATCTCTCTCATCATTATTAAGCTATTAGAGCTTATGCGACATTGCGCGTCTCCCTAGCCTCACCCTTGCTGTTTGTTACACGTGCTTACCTGCTAGTGCGCCAGCTGAGTGGACAATGTCGCCACGTCAGCAATAGCAAGGTTAGGAAGCTTCCTAGTAATTCCTTAAGCCCTACGAAATGGACTAGATTAGGGTCAAGAGAAGGTCATGCTTAAAGTACCTGACTTTAGGAGCTGGTGACAGGTCAAGCTTTGAAACAGATGAAAAAGTGGAATCATAACACTCCGTGGAAGGAATTGTAGGCGTGCGTGTACACACACACTCTCGCATATGTATGTGCATGTGTGCGTGTATGTGTACGTGCGTGCGTGCGTGCATGCGTACATGCATGCGTGCCTTGTGTGTGTGTGCGTGTCCTGTGTGTACGTGCGTACGTGCCCTTTGCGTGCGTGCGTGTGTGTCCTGTGCGTATGTGCGTGAGTACAATGTGCATGCGTTCATGTGTGCGTGCGTATGTGCACGTGCGTGCGTGCACGTGCATGCGTGCACGCGCTGGTGTGCGGGCGTACGGGCGTGCATGCCTGTTTGCATGCATGCACGCTCGAGCATGTGGGCGCATACATGTGCGAGTAAGCGAGCGCATACGGGCGTACGTTTGCATGCGAGTGTGTGCGTACATATGTACGTATGTGCATGCATACGTGTGTGTGTGTGTGTGTGTGTGTGTGTGTGTGTGTGTGTGTGTATGAGGATGTGTGTGTGTGGACAGAGTAAAGAGGTCACTTGCGTGTCTTATACCCAATTAGCATTACTCCTCCATGACCCACAGGCGAATTGTCCACATATACATGAGGGTGATAACGATGCATGCCGAACTACATGAGACAGCAAAGCACGAGGAAAGGAGAGGAACAGGCATGTTGATGAGGGGTGTCACAAGCGAGCAACTGACCAGTTGCATGCATAACCACTATTAAGAGCTTTGATAAGAAATTCTGAACGCAGTTGATGAGTATCGACTCAGACAAACTGAACTGATCCGACAACAATGCGCACACGTACAAGGTGATGCTCAATAATGTTGTACTTTATGCGAGAATGATACGTGTCGTCGTGTGCAGGGATTTCTTGTGCTCTGATTTTTGTAGCATAAAGTGATGCAGCGTATAGGAACTTGCAATTGTTGCAAAAAAAAAGAAGGCCACAAACTTTCACATATACCTACGCCAAATGCCACGTACTCGGCCTCACTCAAGCTCCACGCAGAACACTTCTATTTACCACCCTTTAGAAAAAGAGGAGTCCCACCAATGAGAAAGATGCATCATGTGACTAGTATTGTAGCCATCAACCGCCACCAAGGGCTATGTGCGATAGTACAGCCCTACACGCACTGTAAGGAGGGCATAGCGGGTAGTTTGCAGAGCAAGGTGGGCCTCAAGGTGTCTCATATTAGGTTGCTGAGAGAACCAAGCCAAGAAATTGACCGAGAAGGCGACATCTGTCCGAGTAGTGGTGGCAAGGTACATGATGGATCCGATCACGCTAATGTCATCGGTAAACTGAATGTCACCGTTAGTTTTTCTGGATGAGAAGGTGCTAATCTTTTGGGATCTTTGAAGAAAGTGCAGTAGGGATGTCAACCACCAAGGTGGTGAAGCGTTCTCCAAAACTTCGAATACAAGCAGCATTCTGCACATGCATGTTGTGATGCTGGCAATCACGTTACAGCTTCATCCCCAGAAAAACTCAAGTTGTGCCGAAGTCCTTCATCTTGTACACAAATACAAGGTCCTTGACTAACTGGATGGCAGCAGGGTTGGGAGAGGCAATTAATAAGACTGGCCGATTGTTGGGGGAGACAACGTAGCCTCTCTCCACACGCGTATGACTTAGGGCCAACAACAGGGACCTACGACTTGGGTTGTGACAATTGGACTTTGGCAGGAGAAGAGGTCTGTGACACAGGAGTGGGAGGTGAGCCAACATGAGAATGTGCTAGGAGACTGATGGGTAGAGATGCCGATTCTGGAGACAGAGTTGCAGAAGGTGCTGAGACAAGAGACAACTCTAGGGAGGAAGAATTCGGAGTGCTGGAAAAGGAGGACAGACTAGGAGAATCACTGTCAGTGGCCACGAATAGTGACGAATGTGAAGAGGGGAGAGAGCCAGTAGGGGGATCTGTGGCAGAGGAGGGAGGAGACGAGCCCCCAAGACCGGAGGCTGAGACAGACCCACCCCCCTCCCAAGTGAACGGAGCAAGGATAGAGAGGAAGGTGGGGCAACATGAAGCAAGTTGTGCTGAAAGATGTCCTCGAAGAACAGCACAGCGTGGGACTCAATGACAGGTGACCAGTCAGCATCCTAGAACCGCCAAGCTTTGGACATAGCACAGACACCAAGGAAGGTGCAAAGCCGAGCATGGTGCCTAAGATTACCCTCACGAAGGTCCTCAATGAGCCATATGGTAGTGGCACAACCGTGGACATGAGAGTGACGCAAGTCAGCTCGTTGACTAAGCCAACACTCACTAGGGGTAAGTGACAAGGGGATTGTGAAGAACATGGTTCTATTCATAGATCATGTAAGACATAGCCTCAAGGGAGAAGGGAGGAGGAATGTCACAGGCAATGAGGAGGGTACAGAAACCATGAGCAAGGGTGCGAGTGTAGCACTCTGAGACACCGTTCTACTCAGATGTGCAAAAAACGGAGGGCTCCATACCACGATCCTTGAAAAATGTACAGAGACAGTGAACGCAGTCAAGTTTAGCCTAGGGAAACTAGAGCTCAAGGATGGGACAAAATTCCATCTTTTGCCGAAGCACAAAGACCCAGTGCATGCATGAATTGTCATTAGTGATGTAAATGATTTAGTGACCAAATCCTCCCAATGCGTCATGGGCAAGAGGATCCATGGCATCACCATGTAAGAGTTTGAGGGCTTTGGCAATGCGAGTTTTGGATGTGGATAAGGGAGAGCGGTGCATTTTTCCTTGGGCACAATCAAGGCAGTCAAAGGTGCAAGGAGCAGGGAAAGTGGATGCATCCAGGCCATTGACAGGTTGATGGAAAAGCAAGCTGTGACTTGCAGTAGTATGAATGTGACACATGCGGCGATGCAGGAGGTGCACATTCACCACAAAAAGGGAGCGAGTGACATGAACAAGTGCAACTGTGGCAGAGGAGGGCAAAAAGGAGAGCACGCAAAATAAACTATCATATCGTGTACCGCGACGAAGGATGCGGCCAGTGGCGCGTTGCAAAAGAGAAGCAATAATGCGGCTGGAGGAGAAGTCCATGTCCTTGCTATTGAGTTGTAACAGAGAGAAAACTCAGCTAATGACAGAGCACATAAAGAACATCTGGAAGAAAGAGATCCTCCCCCAGAACTAGCAGATTCAACAATGATAACACCCTGAACTGGAAGAAGCTGCCATTGGCACTGTGCACAAAGCGGACAGCGCCAACAGGACCAAAGGAGGAAAAGGACAAGGGAGAGGACATCATGTGGTGGATGGCTCTGGAGTCGAGTATTTAGAAGTCACCAGACGCACGAATAGAATCAAGAACACGACTGACTAAAACGATACATAATCATCGATGGCCGTTAGAAATCCAAAGTGACACTCAACATTTGGCAAACTTTGTAGATGTGAGGTACTCTAGATGTTAAGGGCATCCATTCTAGCTACCGTGTTGCAGTCTTGCCACGTGAGAAACAATCAGAAAATTCCCCTCCACCTCTTGAATGTGTATGGAGTCTATTTTCAAGTGTGTTCTGTTGACAACAGAATTCGTTAACAGTTGTACAATCCATTTCTTCTCTTCAACAATTCACTCATGAAAATGCATTCCCTTACTTCCAATGATAGCTGCCCGATAGACAATCGGATAGAACAACAAAGTAAAATGTTGCAATTGCATCCCTCGGAACCCGTCTCAGATGACCCGTGTGACTAAATAACAAAAACAGAATTGAACAGTGTATCCGCCAGTCAACATGGAGAGAAATGAAATGCGGCTGCCACCTTCGCACTTGATTTCATCTCTTGTCTATCATTACAGAAGTTCATGGCATCTTTCAATGAATGAATTTAGTTGAATCGTCACAATTTGTCCTCGGTGAGTAAGGAACTGCCGGTTTTTCTATCGCTGTTGATGGATCTCACATTCGCAACATCAATATAAGAGAAAGTGGTCCCCGTGCTAGCTTGACTATCAATTCTCTCACACCCCGAGTGAGAATCGCGACGATATGTTTTACATGGGACAACGAGTCTGATGCGCACATTCTAAAAACTTAGAATGTCAATAGCTTTCTCTTGAGACACAATCAAGTTTATTCTGTCTCTAGATACATATTAACGATACACATAGTAAATCATAGTATGGAGATTAACAAGTCTGTCTTTGTGCACAAATTATGTCATTTCTCCACGCATACCACAAACTGTCTAAAAACTCGTGAGTAAACCTGTTCAATATAGAACTTTCCAAAAAATCCCAATTGATTGAAAGTCCGTTCAAAAGATCATATGTTTCCAAGGGTTGTGAGAAACTTCTACCACATAACATGGAACAAACCTAGCGTCTCTAAGTTCATAAACTTATGTGAGATAAACATCAACAAGATTGCATGTCATAGCACACAAACTAGCTTTCCTTTTGTTTCATGATGAAATTCTCTCCTTTGTGGAACATTCAATACATCATTCTATACACATCTTGCGGTTTCATTTTCTGATCAAGAAAGGTCTAGTACCCTTCACATTGTGAAACTTGTGAATCCTTGTTGAAGGTCATAATCAACCCTCTAGAACATTTCTTTTTGTTTTCTTCGTAACTTCCTCTTCTTGGGTATGGAGCTCGAGCACGACCGCCAGCAGCGCACTCTTTGTGTGCACAAGCCTGCATATATGCATAGTCTGGGGAGGAGATTTGCGTCCCTTCTTGAGTCTGTGCCAACTGCGTCGATGCCGATGACCCCTGTAGGTCAGAGGCTGCTCAAGACATTGGATGTGTCTAGGCTGGGGGACCCGGTGGATGTCACCGAGTACCTTTGTGTCATTGGCTCCCTCATGTATCTTGCCACAACTATGAGGGTGGACGTGGCCTTTATGGTGAAATTTTTGGTGTAGTTTTTGTAGTGTCAATGGTTGCGGTACTTAGAGGCCGCATTGCGCGTGGTGCGCTATGTGCTGTCCATAGCACGGGTTGGGCTTTGCTACGGGGCACAACCCACTGTTATTGATGGCTACACTGACAGTGACTGTGCGCATGATGCTGACGCGCATAGCCACACGGGGTACATCTTCCTTGTTGGAGGGACAACAGTGTCCTAGAAAAGTGGAAAGTAGGGATGCGTGGCACGGATTTTGAGTGAGGCAGAGTATGTAGCGCTTGGTGCTGGCACATGTAAGAGCGTCTGGTTGTGCCGATTGTTGCAGCAACTACACGTGCCCATCCGTTGCATCACCATGCGCTGCGATAACCAGAGCACAAAGGCTATTACTGAGCACAAAGGCATGCATCACACACGCACAAAGCACATTAATGTTGAGCATCATTTTGTGCGTGAGTGGATTGCTACAGGTGATGTTCCCATTGTCTGGGTCGAAACTCGCCAGCAGCGAGCCAACTTGCTTACCAAGGCGTTGAGCAGCAGTGCCTTCAAGCAGCTGTGTATACTGTTGGCCTGTTGTGTGCTCGTGATGCTCCTAGATAATGTTTGTTGTGTCTTTGCTTTCCCTTTGTACCTCAATACAGTCCAATGCTGATCCCTCGTGTGTGTGGTCACCCTCACATTACTCGCCTGTATGCATGCGTCGTCTGCGGGTCATGGGGGAGTGTTGATGTGGGTGTCACCGACACATGATGACCTCTGGGCTTGCTGCACATGCACATCACCCCTTGTGGGTGATTGACGAGCTCCTCGACCATTGACGGCGACCGAACTATCGGTGTTGGTGCACCGGCGATCGAAGAGACTGTGGCAGTCCAGGTGGACAGGCTGCCAACAGTTTGGGCAGAGGCCGCGATGGAAATTATAATCGTGCAGGGTGTTGTGCATCAGGCTTGCCTGCACTCTTTATGAACCCTGGATAATGCTTTGACAGTTTTGAGCTTTTTGGGGGGGTTGCCATCAGAACAGGGTAGCCCGGGTGGGACCCCCTTAGGCAAAATGCTGCTGGATTTTTGACCGGCACCATAACAGGAAAAAGAACGACGAGAGCTTGGGTCGAGCCACGCCGTGGGAAGAACCCCACAGTCGAAGGTGATCTCGCTCCTCACCTGACCGTGGGGGAGCTTGAAGCTCGCTCCTCCTCGCTAACACTACTCTCTTGTCATGAATTTTGCCTGCCGAATTCAAGCAATCCATGCCCATGGCCTCTCTGTGTGTACTCCCCATTTTGACCGGTTCCCTCGTGTCCCTCTGCACTTCCGACCCCCCAATGGTCAAGACTGTTGTAAAGGCACAATACAAGCTAAGCCCCTTGTTTTGACACTTCACTTAGCGAAGCCCCGTCACTGAGACGAAATGAACTGAAGCCACCACTGTGATGTTCAATTGCGTTATGTCCCATTAATTCACCGCGCACTTGAAAAGTGAAAAAAAAACAGAAGAAAAAGAAACATTCCATCCCTTTTTCGTGATGTCCATGTATTGCAGCCCCTCGACTGCGAGAATCGCAGTCGCAATCAAGGGATAGGCAAGGCAGGGGTAAGGGGGCAGCGGAGGGAGGGGGGGATTGAAGAGTGCGGAGGGGGCAGGTGTTTCGGCCTATCGCTCATGGGAATCACGATCGAGCAATGACACTTGTTTCCTTATTTCTCGGCACACAAACCCCCTGTGGTGACTTATGCTTTTCAATTAAACCTCACATCACCATAGGTGTTTTATGTGTCAAAGAAAAACAAGAAAAACACAATCATGGCTCAATCACAATCGAGCGGGAACAACTCTCAAAAAATTTGCACTTTTGCTGTACCATGTAAACCACGAGGTTTCTCATGAAAACAAGGTACGATCTCTCTCCTGAATTACATCGGAGGGTTTAGGGTTTTGATACCGTACGGGCATCTGTCAGGCCCCACGGTAGTGAAGCCCGGTAGATTCTCTTTCGATGCTAAGGGAGTCTCGGACAACCATGCATACTCTTGAGAACAAAGAAATCACAAACCCCTCTTGCGAGGGGTTTGTGATCGTTCAATGCACATTATGACATCATCGCATCGACGCCGGATGGTATGCAGTAATGACGTGGTGTGCAAGGAAAGAGAATGTGGTTGATGACAAGGAAATAGACAACAACCTCCTCCCAAAGAATGAGAAATCCAGAAATAAAAACCGTGCAACCTTGCAATGACATCATAGTGTCAAAAATCAGCGTCAAAAACGTTGAAACAGGAAAAGAAAGAAAAGAAAGAAAGGGGGCAATTATACCCAAAAACGATAGTTCTTTGAGATAACTTGAATTTTTTCTGCATGATTCCTTCAAATCTCACAAGCGGGGTTTCGCTGCATTAAGTCTAAGGTGAGGACATTCACTTGATTAATTCTCAAGATGGGGGGCCAATTTGATTTATGTGCCTCTTCTACATGGCTCCTGCGCATGTTCAAGTTTAGCATTGAGAGGCGCTGACGTCCAGCCCAAGGAAGGAAAAATCCTTGTGTTTTTCTCCAGCGTGCGTAGAGTGGTCCAACTCACATTGGATGGTTGTTTGTGAAAGCTTAACAAGTTGGTGAACCTAAACAACCTTGAAGTTAGAAATCGTTTGAGGCATGTAGGCCCATGAGCTCTCAGTGACATAAGCTCTTGGTGTGAAGGACAGACGCATAGCGCCAAACCCGGCCAAGTATGGAATGGGTTAAGAGTGGGGAGGATTTACAAATGAGCTCTTATGAGGCATAGATGGAGGTGCTAGAAGCTAGCCCACGAGGCCCCGTCACCCAATAAGCGGGCAAGGATAACAACCACCCAGGAGGAAGAAGCCATGTAAAGCATATCCCCTAAGAGCATCAAAACATCTATCTTGGTGCTCAAATTTTGACTCTGAGAATCTCACCACGATTCCAATGCAACTTTTCTTGCTAAAAATGATCGAGGTTTGAGTATTCTAAGGTTGGGTTTACGTCACGACCATGGATCCGCACTAGCACCTAAGTGTCGAGCTTGAACAGAGAAGAGCTCGAGCCGGTGAGTCTCGTAAAGAGAGACCCACCCGTCGGCTGGCGAGCGAAGCTCGCCGGCGCAACCTGCTCAAGCAAGAACAAATCCCTGGCGTGACATGCAAAAGGGACTGACTGCCCCAGTCCACGAAAGCACACAGTAACACACAGTATGCCCCTAACCATTCTAGACCTAAAATAGGTTTCCGAAGTTCTGCAAGCAACCAGAGTGATCCACATCTAGGTTTCACAAGGGATCCAACGTAGTTGCCACAGCTGGCACGGAGAGCGATGCAGGGGCAATGCCGCGAGAGGGAGGCAAACACACTGGCAACCCCAGGGGTAGCCGAGGGTGGGTCCGGTGTGCAGACTCAGTGTGTGTTGCCTCCACTCTCTGGATCAGCATGCCCTGCGCACTCATGTCCACATGGGAGAGGAAGATATATACAGAGAGGATTAACATGAGTGCGGACATGAGTGCGGTGGGCATGCAGCCAAGATGCTAAAGCTGCTGATGGAGTGCAAGAGATGGGAGTGCCTTGGTGAGGAAGTCGGCCAGCTAGGCATCACCGCTAAATGGGCACACTTGCACGGCGCCTGCCTCGATTGCTTTGCGGACGAAGTGATGTTCTACACTGGTATGCTTTGTGCAAGGATGCAACACACCATCACTCTCAACGATGCGGCGTCCGGCAGAGCTGTCGTTATGAAGTGCAACGGCATGAGTGGGCAGCCCCAATTCCTCAAGCAGTCGTGCCAGCCAGATGCATTCACAAGTTGCTTCACCCAGGGCCATGTATTCAGCTTCAGCCACACTTTGAGCCACACATGACTGCATGGAACTCCGCCACGAAACTGCTGTGCCCCACACACAGAACACATAGCCACCATGACTGCGGGCCTTACGATCATGTGCATAATCACTGTCACAGTACCCATCCAACAACAGACATGATGAGGGTGCAAATACCAAAGCAAGCGCAGCGGTGTCCATCACATAGCAAAGCAACTTCAACAGTTCTTTGAGATGTGTGCTTCGCGGCTGTTGACTAAACTGTGCCAGCACGTTCACTGCGCATGAGATGTCAAGTTGCGTGGTGGAAGCAAGATATGACAAGCTACCAATGATTTGTCTGTACAGTGTGGGATCACAGTCCGGTCCATAGTCAGTGGTGTTGGCGTCCAAGAGGTGTGCATACACATCAGGACTCATCGGTGAATGCTATCGTAGCAGATGCTGTACGAGGTGCTGAAAGCGTGCACTCAGGTGTGTTATGAACCGTCCTTGATGCAGGCTAAGCGTGCAAGCAGTCCTGTCCCTGGTGATAGTCATGCCCAAGAAGTTTGTTGCTTCACCCAAGTCTTTCATGTTGTAGTGTGAGGTGAGGAGCTTCTATGATGAGGGAAAGGGAGGGTGAATGGATAAGGAGATCGTCCACATAGACAAGCACGGCAATAGGGAGACCGTGGTCCCAGCACAGGAAAAGAGACAGATCACGGAGACTTTGCATGAACCCCCTTGATCCAAGGGTGCGTCCGTAGGCCGGAGACCGTGTGTTGTCGTGTGTTTGATCATGTCCGTGACCAGGTCTGTGTTGATGTGTGCAAGGCGACGGTGCAGTAGGTCCTTGTGCTTTGCATCCATGGCTTTGATGACATGTGTCTGTGGTCTGTGTGAGTGCATCTGCATCAGTGGAAAGAGGGTAAGGCGGTAGAGCATGTCAGCGTGCAAAGGTCCATCAGCCAACAGTGCCCCAGTAGCATTAAAAGGCATGCAGTGTTGTTTCTGCGTGAGAGTGGACATGTTGGCTTGGCGGTCTAGCTGACCCCCAGACAGGAGATTCACTTTCAACTTCGGAACGTACAACACGCCCATCAAATACAAGATGCCCCCAGGTGCTTGCAATGCCACTGTGCCCACACCCTCCACGTCCAACACCTACCCAGACCCTGTTTTCACATCCTCCACATCATGCGCAGAGTACAGCGACACAAATAGCTGGCGATGCGGAGACATGTGGTGTGACACAGCAGTATCAAACAGCCACTCATGCATTGGAAGTGCGTGTGAAATGGTGACATGTGTGTGCGCCAATCGCTGACCTGGTGACTGTGGCATGGCCGTTGGTTCTGGAGGCTGAAGCTCCATGGGCACTGTCCACCCGGCTGCAGGGTCTCCAGCTGTGGGCTGCTGGGACTCGGCCACGTCAGTGTAGATGCGATGTGCTCATGCGGGTGCGAGGATGGGGATGGCCGAGTTCGGTGGGACGTAGTAGGGGCCCTGGTAGAAAGGAGGGGGCCCCGGATAGATCAGCCTGCCCACCGGCGGCTGCGCCACCGGTGGTGACGCGAAAGTGACACCGCCGAAGGGCACAAGAGCTCAAGGTCCTGGCATCATGGGCGTGGACCAAGTTGGGGGATGCAACTGCTACCCAAGAGGACGAGGCGCCGGTGCAGCGAACCTCTGCTGTTGCTGCTGCTGGGATGGAGTCATGATGCGCTGGAGGTCTGGGCAGGCACGCCAGAAGTGACCATGCTTTCCGCAGTAGCTGCAGGTGCGCTGTCCCCCACCGCCACCACCACCTCGGCCACGGCCTCGTCCTCCGCCTGTCTGGGTGCCTGTTCCTCCATGTCCCCAGCCTCCCCCGCCTCTGCCTCCTCCCTGAGTAAAGTTGGTGGAAGCACCCGACGGGGACTGATGGACAAAGGCGCTAGGTGTCGGGTTGTTGGCCTCTTGTGCCTCACCACAAAGAATGTCCTCGTAATGGCACAGCTCTTTGAACACCTCCACTAGGTCAGTGTTCTCAATGTCAGTCACCCGAAGGTGCCTCACAAGCCCTCGCCGGAACTCTCTGTAGGGATCTCCAAGGTGTAGCAGGACGGGGTCCAGCCATTTGAGCACGGAGCAGGATGCTCCGATCCCGAGGATACGGTGACGAAGGTCCATTGCCGCATCCCAATAGTCTGCTATCGGTGCCCCCGGCTTTGGATAAAGGTTCCGGAGGCGGTCGCGCAAAGTGATCACCAATGACATGCCCCGTGTCTCATGACAGGTAGCTAGGTACTACCATGCCTCATGAGGACGCGGAGCCCCACTGCGAGGGCCTGCTGGATCCTCCTCTGCCGCCAAAGCAGCAGTGGTGGATGGTGTATGACTGGTCGTCGGGCAAGGCCCAGACTAAGGCATTGAAAGCCCGTAGTAAGACCCTATCCTCAGTGTCGTCGGTCGAGTGAAGGAGGTACAGCTCCTCCATCCCATGCTTTGCCGTCCACCCGAGGAAGACATCCTTCCATGTAAGGAAGTCTTGCGTGCCCAGAGCGGGCGGCATCAGGTCCTTGTGAGTCATGACCCTGCTCAGTTTGTCCCATGTGACTGTAACTGCGCCGGCACCACCACTGGCGCCGACGCCGGATCCAGCAGATGCGCCGCCACTCCCTGCTCCTCCACCTTGCCCTCCAGGTGCTGACCTTGCTTGACTCATGACTCCTGGGATTCTAGTGGATCGTAAGACGGCTGCGTGGGCCCCAACTCCCCTCTTCGCCAGCCGAGAAAAACTTGGACACAATTCGCCGGGCCCACTTTGGGCCCAGTTTTTGGAAGCGAGCCCGTAGCTCGTGGAAGCCGCCTTGTCTTGGTCTAGGAAGGTCCCTTAGCTCATCTGTGCCCTGCAAAAGCTAGTACATGGGCCGACGGACCCCGCCTCTCCCTCCAAGGGGCGGATTGGCGCTTCGGCTCTCCCTCCCACGTCTTTCTCGCCCTTGCGAGCTTTCCCCTCACTTCTGCCGCTTCTCCTGTCCACGTGCGGCCTAGAGGAGGGCCTTCGACAGCCCTTAGTGGCGGGCGCGGCCTGCTGTGGTGGCGGACGTGCGGATCTAGATCCGCGCGTGGCTCGGCCGCCACCATTTTTGCTCGGTGCCACCTCTATACGTCAGCCACAGGCCTAGGAAGTCGCTCTGATACCATGAGAATCTCACCACGATTCGAATGCAACTTGTCTTGCTGACAATGGTCAAGGTTTGAGTATGCTAGGGTTGGGTTTACGTCACGGCCATGGATCCGCACTAGCACCTAAGTGTCGAGCTCGAATAGAGACGAGCTCGAGCAGGTGAGTCTCGTAAAGCGAGACCCACCCGTCGGCCGGCGAGCGAAGCTCGCCGGCGCAACCTGCTCGAGCGAGGACAAATCCCTCACGTGACATGCAAAAGGGACTGACTGCCCCAGTCCACAAAAACACACAGTAACACATAGTATGTCCCTAATTATTCTATACCTAAACTAGGTTCCCAAAGTTCTGCAAGCAACCAGAGTGATCCAGAACTAGGTTTCACAAGGGATCCAACATAGTTGTCATAGCTGGCACGGAGAGCGATGCCGGGGCAATGCCGCGAGAGGGAGGCAAGCGCACTGGCAACCCCAAAGATAGCCGAGGGTGTGTCCAGAGTGCAGACTCAGTGTGCGTTGCCTCCACTCTCTGGATCAGCATGCCCTGCGCACTCATGTCCACATCGGAGAGGAAAACATATACAGAGAGGATTAACAGACTCATCGATAGACTAGAAGCAATGTATAAAACGTGCACAAGGAGCTTCTACACATGAAAAACAACTTTCTGCCTGCCGGAAGCTGAATGAAAAACACGGTGTTAATATCGGCGGTGAGACCGTGACCCTTCAAGTTTAGAAAGATGCATACTTGGGATCTTGGGTGCTCAAGTCAAGTGTTGTCTGTTAAGGTGCATTGTAAGAGGTTGCTTTAAGAAACTCTGTAGAGAAGTTGGGGGTTTGTCAATATCAAGGTATTTTCTTGAAAAGTGTTGAGTGGAACTGAGAATTCAATGGAAGAGTATCAAAATGTTGTAGTTGTTTGTGCTGGTTTTGTCAAGACTTTTGCAAATTGATCAAATATTTCAAAGGCGTTTACAAATCATCTTCTACTACGCACATAATCCTTGTGTACCATCCATATCCCACTCGGCGTAACACTTGGCTTCATAACTCAGCGGCACTGGAAGGACAACCGATGCATTTGCTATAAAGCAACAACCTCACACAAGTCCTCAGCACATTTATGCCATCCAACTGATTGCAGACTTTGTGACAATGACAGTGAACAGAGCAAGCACACCTGAAGACAAGCAACAGTAACCGGAAAAGACTTCGGCGATGGAGGATGAGTAGCATGTGGTCCATTACACTCTCCACAAAACATAGCAGTAGTAGGCTTTGTGACAAAGGCTGCAATTGTGACGATTCCGACGGCCAGTCCAGTAGTGGACCCCTCGGGCTCGGCTTCCCCTTCGCCTTCACTATTGCCTATCGAGACGACACCTGACCCAAATGGAGGCATTGGCGAGCATGATCGAATAAGTGAAGACCTATATAGGAATTTTTTTTAACTCAAGAGCCCCAATAACCATCGACTGCAACAACTCATTGCGGCAATGGAGGAGCTTTAGAATGAGCGTGTGTGGGAAGTGGAGCTCACTGAAAGAAATAACTAACTCTCGAGTGAACCCAAAACTCGACCGGCAGTCTTAGAACCGTTTGATCATGCAATTTCCAAAAGATCGATGGTCTGGATGTGGTCGACTAGTTTAGAGTTGTACTTCACCACTGTTGGGGTCAACAACCACAAGAAAAGAATTGATCTCGAGGTTACGCTTTTGCGACGCACATTTTTCAAAGAGTGGTCTAATCTAAAGACCAACCAAAAATTGCAAGAGAGTGGTGGATTTGTATCAATGGTTCTCGCAACTACTCTCAAACTGTCGATCAAGAAGTGTTCTACTTCTGGAGCAGATATTTTTAACACCAGGGAAGGGGCCATTTATCCACATAATTGTCGATAGATCTGATATATCCAGAGACCGCTCTTTAATGACGCCAAATCCACTAGTTGGAATCTTGATGTCTTCCATGCCAGTGGCTAATGCAATCAGAGAGCCATGTCCATGTACCGCACCACTATGACGAAGTATCCATTCTATTTTGTTCATTGAACAATGTATCCACACTCTCATGAGCATCGGAAGTGCCTTTGGTGAACAGTCCCGCCCGTCATTGGCCGACATCCAGGGGGGTTGCCGACAGGTGGTAATTCCATCTGGGATGCTAAAGACAATGACCTGTCGGTTTCTTCTGCACATGGACAAACAAAACTGGGTGGATGGTAATGTTCTTTGCAACTGTTATACTACAAACCAACAATTGTGCAGTTGGGGAGAGGGGTGGAACATTTAACCACATCATTTTCAAATCCAAAATACTTCATTCATTATCCCCGACTGCTGCGTGCATCGTCAAACTGACACTGCAAGTTGTTGTCACTGTGAACAATGCACTATATTCCGAGTGTAGCAAAACACTATGACATGTAATCTCAAACCGCAATGGCTGGTTCCTGCAGCATGTTTATGTACTATTTTTCTTCACTTTTATACTCATTTTGTGCTTCTAAATCCACACCGGCAACTCACACTGGAACAGTGTGTTGGGGACAGACCCCAACAAGTTTACGTACACACAATGGTTAGACTGTGGACATCGTGTGGCCTGAAGTGAGCGAGGTCCGGCGGAAATGGCAGATCATCAAGCAGGATTGGGACCGTAGACATGTAACCTACCCTCACTACTGGTTGCATTTACGACCAATCACCCCTAGGAAATACATGGTTCATCTTGTATGCGGACTACAGCAATGCCTTCACCGAGCGCACTGCGGAGGATTGCAATGAAGGGTGCCAACTGCTGGCTCACAAAGAGCGCAGGGTCAACTGAATTACGGCAGTTTTTTAGGGTGGAGGTGATCTCCTGGTTCTAGCAGTGTGGCGACTGCTTCAGGCCATAAAGAGCCTTTCGTAGCTGCCACACCTTTTGAGTGCCATCGGTGAATCCTGACGGCTGCACCATGTAAATCTCATCTTCCAGACGTCCGTGTAGGAACACGTTGTTCACGTCCATCTGCTCCAATTCCCAGTCGTGGTGAGTGACCAGGCTGAGGAGTTCCCTCACTGTCGTGTACCATCCCACAGGCGCAAACGTCTCGACGAAATCGATGCCAATGATTTCAGAGAATCCCTTTATGGTGAGATGAGCCTTGTACCAGTCAACTGTGTCGTCAGGCTTCTACTTCTGTCGGAAGACCCAACGTACAGAGACAACTTTACGCCCGGGTGGGAGATCTACAAGCTCGTAGACGGCATGCTCGTCCAAAGCATCGAGCTCCTCACGCATAGCTGCCTCCCACGGCAGGGCATCAGGGGACTCACATGCCTCACGTACCGTGTTGGGCTTCGGTGGTACTGTGACTGCTCCGGCGGCACTCAGCAACACAGCCTGCAACAGACGCTTCAATAGCGTACTGGAACCCACCCGTAAGAAGCGCGTACCCATGGCCAGTGTGGGGATGCACAACCCTAGTGGCCAGCCCAAGGGCATCTAGGCCAGTAGGGTGAGGCAGGGCCTCAGAGCGTGTCTGAGAGGTAGAAGGGTGAGAGGTGCCAGTGAGAGAAGGACCACCAACATAAGGACGTGCAGAGAGCGCACGGAGGCATCCTCCACGAACAAAGGGGGACACGGGTGCGGCCGGTGGAGGAGCTGTGGAGGTCACACGTTTGGCCGGTGGAGGCGCTGCGGAGGTCACAGGCGTGACGACAACTGGGGACGAGAGAGATACAAGCAGAGGGGCAGAAGCAGAGATGGGATGACTGAGGAGTGGACACTGGAGAGGGCAAGATGGCAGATGCTGGGGATGAGGGAGTGTCAACCGACAACGACGACATTGTCGGAGATGGAGAGCTGGCTGGCGTAAGAAGTAATGGAATGACAGATGATGACGACGACACGGGGAATGGGTGAGACATAGGGGAGGACGACAGGTTAGTGGCTGAGGGTGAGACAGAGCCAGGACGGTCTCCTCCAAACCGAAAGAGTCGAGAGAGGGAGGACGCAGAGGCACGGCGATCCAGGTCATGGAAGAAGACCAACTCAAAGAATAGAGCATCACGCGGCTCAAAGACACGTTGCTACTCCGGATCCCAAAAGTGCCAAGCCTTGGACTAGGCTGAGATCCCAAGAAAAAAACAGAGGCGACCGCGCCGGGACAACTTCCCATCATGAACGTCGTCTAGAAGCCAAACAGCGGCGATGCTGCCCCACACCCGAGTCGGGCGGAGGTCAGCACGACGACCATGCCACTGTTCGAACGGGATGACAGACCCAGGAAGGGGACCGTGAGGGACGCGGTTCCATACCCACGTCATGTAGCTCATCGCCTCGGAGGCAAAGGGGGGGGACAAGCCGGATTCAGAGAGCAGGGAACACACGTCATCGGCAAGCTTGCGATTCCACGGCTCGAACACTCCATTCTGTTGGGGAGTGTAAGGGGCGGTGAGTTTGATGCGCACCCCACGGGACTCAAAAAGGCGGGCAGTGGGGCCCATGAACTCACCACCGCGGTCATTGCAAAAGACACACAGGGACCGCTGAGAGGCACGTTCAGCATGAACAAGGCACGAGTCAAGGACACGATAGACATCGGTCTTCTGACAAAGAGTAAAAATTCAGCGGTAACGAGAAAAATCGTCAGTGAGGCATATGACATAACGACCTTGCCCACCAAGGAAGTCATGAGACAGAGGTCCCATGATATCCGCATGGATAAGATAAAGTGGATGCGTGGACTGGCAATCAGAGGAGAAGAGCAGGGCGCAATGCATTTAACCTTGGGCACAGTCAAGACAGTCAGCCGAGCAAGGGGGCGGGAAGAAAGCCTGTCAAGGCCAAGGGCAGGCTGGAGACAGAGTATGCTGGTGATAGCGATGGTATGCACATGGCCAAGGCGACGATGTAGCAAACAAACATGTTGGGGCAAGAGAGAGAGAGAGAGAGAGAGAGAGAGAGGGGGGGGGNAGAAAGCCTGTCAAGGCCAAGGGCAGGCTGGAGACAGAGTATGCTGGTGATAGCGATGGTATGCACATGGCCAAGGCGACGATGTAGCAAACAAACATGTTGGGGCAAGAGAGAGAGAGAGAGAGAGAGAGAGAGAGAGGGAGAGAGAGAGAGAGAGAGAGAGAGAGAGAGAGATAGAGGGAGAGAGAGAGAGGGGGGGGGAGCAACGTGGACAAGTGCAGGGCCAGCAGAAGAGGAGATGGGAGCGGACAAAGAGACGTGATACAACCGCTCACAATGCACACCACGTAGAATAGTATGACCAGCTGGACTCAACTAGACCGTGCCAACACAACGACTGGCAGTGAAGTCCATACCCTGCTCGTCCAGGATAGTGACGGGAAGTAAGCTAACCTTGAGAGTGTGAACATACAACACGTCTGGCAGGAAAACATCACCAGTGGGGCCAAGAAAGCGCACAATACCAACGACTTGAATAGGGAGCATCTGACCAGAGCCTGTGCGAACAAAACGGATGGAACCAACGAGGCCGAGGGTAAGGAGCGCGACACGAGCAGAGGTCATGTGGTTGGTGGCCCATGAATCAAGGATCCAGAAGCCCCCGGACACACGCACAGATGGCAGAACACCACAAGTAGCTACAGTGCCAACATCGGGAGCTAACAAGGAAAGCGAGCCACACGCAACAAGACAACGGGGAAGGGTCACAGATTGCCATGTCTCAATCCACAAGACACACACAAGCAGGCTTCCCTCAACCCCCCCAAACGGGTTCCCACATAAGACAACGTCACACTAACACGCGTGACCTCTAGGATATGCAGTCACACTCTCACCTCCCTGATCGCGAAGGCGCAGCAGGTGAGTGAGGGACTGTTCGGGCTGACGCGCGCTCTCGGACGATGCCGGTGTGACCGGCAGTGAGGATATTGATGGAGAAGTGGACGATCTCTGCAACGGGGAGGTAGAAAAATACCATGGCGGGGGTGCGTAAGCAGAGGAATGGGGCCCAATAGATGACGGTGCGCTGTAGGGCGGAGGCCACCCCATGGATAAAGGTAAGGGGGCACGAAGGAGGTCCCAGACCCGGAATGGGCATGTGCCGTCGAGGAGGTGGGGCTGGTACGCGAGCTGGAGGACGAGGTAGATGAGGATGAAGTGGCAGTGCGGGCCCAGTGGACACGCATCGCTAGTGCTGTTAAGTCGATTTTCGATTTCGATCTGAAAAATCGATCGAATTGCCGTTGATCGAGATCGATTAGATCGACAGCGACGGCTTCAATTTTGTCGACCCGCTTGTATGTTCGATCTCAATTTTGGTTGATGGCGTTACTTCTGATTTGATTTACGCTCGTAACACGATCAAGTCGATTTACAGATTGAAAATCGATGGTTGTCAGATTGGGAAAAAAAAGGACACTGGACGAATCGCTATCGCCAACCGTTAATGAAAATCGATGGCGAAGGAGTGAAATCGTCCAAACCGACAAGTTAACGCCAATTGCATGTATCAGTTTACCACCCATAACGGCAGCATCGAACGAATCGACGTTGATTGTGTTGACGTCCACCGGTACGATGCGGAACACTGGCGCGGTCCGCATTGAACCGCCACCCGGTCAGCCTGTCTTGGTTCGTATTGGAAATTGTCGTGGTTTGTTTTGTACCTTTCAGGTTTGCGACATTATGTTTCTTGTGCGACGGAGATGTTGGTGTGTAGGAAGCGAGGGGCGGGGTTGCTACGGCTACCGTCATGTTTGAACTTCCAAACGTTCGAGCCGAAGAAACTTTCCGATCGATGGACCTGTATTTTGTAAAGATTTGTGAACACGGCTGGTACATCGCAAACCCAATGAATTCTCCCGTGCCATAAGTAAAATTTGTGGGCTAATACTGACAGTCCAAATTCAACAACCGGTTTTCGGCTTGGCCAAACTCAGAATTGGGGGTCGTGGTTTGACCGCCAGCATCATGTTTGGGACGTCGCATTTTAATGTATCTTCAAAACACTCACGTACAGTGTAAAAGTTCATTGCGTCTCCAATCATGGCTACAGCACCGTCCAACTGGCTCCCAGGCTTTCAAATTTCATGCATTGGAGATATCGACAGTCTCAACGTCGCACCGCGTCGCGCTGTTCGAACCGCTTATGCATGGCGTTGGGGTACAAGACGTTGGTTTCAACTCGTACGCCCTCACTACCTCCAGCACCCCTCAGCAGACGCCACCATGGCAGACCAACTTCGCCCAACCAACCCCACTCTGGCAAACTTGCAGCAGGTCCTCAGCGCTCCCAACATGTCAGCCATGCATCGTAACGCTGCGCGCAAGGCGTAGGAGCAGACCTGCCTCGTGCTGAAGAAATAGTTCCGCAAGTGCAAGCAGGTGGAGTACGAGGCGTGCTCCTCCGACAAAAGCTACGTGGAAGACCCGGAGGAAGCGCACGCCCACCAAGACAACAACAACAATGCCAACATGGCGGGTCTTGCTGACTCCGACGAAGAAGACAGGCCGTGCAAGCAGAAGAAGAAGAAGCGCCCTGTGCCTGCAGTCACCGCCTCGGTGACTCCATCGACAACGTCGGGTACATCATCCGTGCCGCCGCGACGCCCGCATGGGAAGGACCCCGTGGTTTCTACCGAGCCGCCTGCAACAGCTTCGCCACTGGCTCTACTGCCTACGTCTGGACTGGCTGGCCCACGCACCGGGGCTGCACCGGCTCGCGGTCCCCTTCCACGTGGAACAGTTGCCACGAACTTGGCAATGGACACTGGAGGTCAGCAGGACGAGGCCACAAAAGAGAAGGAGTACCGTTCGCCAGTCCACCAGATCTTCAAGGACTCGGCCGCACGTCCCGGCTACATGGCATGCAACCTCTGCAGCAAAGAGTACAAGAATTCCGGTGGGCAGACATCGACCATTGCTATACACATTGCCCGCAAGCACCCTGCTGCGTACATGGAACATTTCCCGGACGGGAAACTGCTGGACACCAAGGACACGGCAGACATCCGTCGACTCGTCCACACGGACAATCCAAAGTACGTATTGTCCCGGACTGTGTACTTTCTCCTGTCCACGGTTTTCTGTGTATTCCATATGGAGCAGGCTCTAACAGAGTTCTTTTGCCGGCTTGCAGCTACACTGTCTACCACCTCCGCGAGGATCTTGTGACGCTGTTCACCGCCACCCACTTACCTTTCCATGTGGTGGACCTACCGGAGTTCAAGCGCCTCATCAAAGGCCTCAACCCAGCTATGAACACCCCGTGCCATCAACAATTTTCCATCGACATCGATGAGGTCTACTGCCAGGCCAAGCAGGTTGTCCGTAGCCATCTTGCCTTGGTGAAGGGCAAGATTGCTTTCACGACCGATGGATGAACAGCCCCGAACCTTGAACATTTCATGTCCTTGACGGCACGCTGGTTTTACAAATGCTGGAAGCTGCAGTCACTCCTCCTTGACCTCAAGCGCCTCCCCGGCTCGCAATCAGCTGAAGCCATATCTGAGGCCCTCATCTCCTCCATCTGGGAGGACTGGAACCTGGGCAGCCGTGTCGCGGGCAATACCCTCGACAATGCATCGGCCAACAAGGCGGCCATGACCCGGCTGACGCAGCTGAAACCGAGAGACTTCAACTCTATGATGTGGTTTGAGTGCTTCTGTCACTGCGTCAACCTCGGCGTTGACATGCTGCTGCAGCACCCGACAGTCAAGGTTGCTGTGGACAAGGTACGTGCCTGGGTGAACCACGTCCGTGGAGGACGCGACCGCCAGCGCCGCTGGAAGGGGTTGAAGGCCACCAAGGACCTTGGTCTGCCGAATGGCTGCATGACCCGCTGGGGGTCCACGCACGCCATGATTGAGGCACTCATCATCAACAAGGGAGTGGGTGTGAAAAACCTCGAGGACTACCAGGTGGTGCGTGAGGAGGAGCGCCAGAAGTGGCAGCTCACCGGGGCAGATTGGGACATGCTGTCCACGGTGTCACAGGCGCTAGAGATATTTGCGGTGCAGTACTGGACGGAAGGCGACAAGTACGTCACATTGAGCTGCAGCACACCGTGGTACAACCAGCTGTTTGATGCGTGCGCCACGCTTGACGACGGCCCGCTCGCGAAGGCCATTGCCGCGGTTCGCGTCAAAATGGCGCACTACTACAACTTGACCAGCGACTACTGCACGGTGGCCACTGTCCTCGACCCGAGGTTCAACGTGAGGTATTACGCCAACGACGCCGACAGTAACTCTGTGTCGGTGGACATTGTTCGCTGCACTGTGTGCCGCTTTCTCAGTGCCTACGCCTCCCGCGCCGCTGCGCTCCCCATGCGCACCGTGCCAACTGCACCTGCTGCTCCCCCTGGCCCTGCAAAGTCCCCGCTTCTTGCAGCTCTGGAGGCGCACACGCAGCGCATGCGCCCTTTGAATAGTGACGAGTTCGGAAACTGGGAGTTGGAACCAGCTATCGGGATGTTCGAGATCCCAACAGAAGTGTGGCGCCGCCTCGAGCCACGTTACCCCACCATGGCCATGGCCGCCCGCGACATCCTCTGCATTCCTGCAAGCGCCAAGCGAGCTTGTCTTCTCTACCACTGAGTACACCATGGGTCCGCGTCGCCACTTGCTTTCTGAGGACACAATGCAGAGCATGGCATGTCTGCGCGGTTGGCAGCCACTTTTCGAGCAGATGGCCTTCAAGGCCAAACTTGGTGCACCTGCTGACAAGGATGACCTCATGGGTGACAATGCCCCCAACGATGCGGTGAATGCAGCACTGATCTCACAGTCCGGCAGTGAAGCAGGCAAGGGAATGGTGGACGGGTTGGACGATGTGGAATGAGTGCTCTGTCTCTCTATGCTAGGGGAGCGCCATGTTGATTGCTACTTGTACTTTCTAGACTAGTCAGTTGTACTTCTGCAATGGAAAATGCTCCTCCTCAGCCACGTGCCTTGGCCTCTAGTTGTCATGGATCAAAAATGCTTGCTTGAATGTGGGTAAAACTATGTAGTGAGAGGAGGCCTATCACATCACAATGAGAAAAAATACGACATGGTACATGAAATCGAAGTTACACACCAAGCTATGATTTGATTAAGATCTGCCCCCCCCCTAACCGATTCGATTTTGAATCAAACCCATTTTTCGCGATCAAGTTAATTGAATCGTCTGGTCGATTTCTCCGATTTTTTATTCGATTAAATCGAGTCGTGAATTGTTTAAGAGCACTACGCATCGCAGCTGCCAGGCAGGCGTCATCAGGAGGAGCAGGACACTTGCGGGCACTGTGCCCGCTTGAGCCACAATTCCAGCACACGACGGAGCCGATCGGTTCACGAGAGGCATCCTCCTTTTTCTTGTCCTTTCCCTTGCCAACCTTGCACTTGCCGCAACCGCGCCCCTGCGCAAAATGAGCTGCCGCTCCTGAAGTGGAGGACAATGTGGGAGAAGAGGAGGTTGTGGATGGAGCAGCAGAGGCAGTGAGAGCAGCAACGCGAGTGATAGCAAAGCGGTGCAAGCGTCTGTTCTGTAGGCCGGTCCACCAGGTATCCAGACGCTTAGAGACAAAGTCCCATAGAGCACCGATCCCAGGTGGGGACCTCAAGGGAACTGGCTGCACAGCAAGACGAACCAACTCGTCCGCCTTGACTGTGTACAGAAGGTTGGAGAGCTCTGGGATCAGGTCAATCACCATGGTGAGGACAGCCGAGAGTTGGCCAGGCACAGCATCCCCAAGCTCACAAAGAAGCTTGATGCCACGGGCCCATTAGATGTCGGCTGCCTCATCAGTGCGCATAAGCAAGGTGTTGAACTGAACAATGAGCACGCTTTGGGCAGCCTGGCCAGTGACGGTGGAGCGAGGATGTAGGAACGCATATGCGCCAAAGGGGTTGGCGGCAGTGCGTGTGGCTCGATTGGCATGATAGGTGCAGACGTCATCGGTCAGGTGATCAGGTGCAGCAGCGATGAGGGCGCGTATGACACGAGCAGACTCAGAGGGGACGGGCACAAAAGGAGGGTCGGCAAGAGGGTCAGCCGGGAAGTAATACTTCCATAGATACTCCCCCTGTGCCCAAGAGCTGAAGCGCACGACCCATGTGGTGAATACAAGACCAGGGGCGAGCACAGGCGGCTGGGAGAAGAAGTCGTGCTGGCGTGGTGCAACTGCCATGGGCTTGGTGGCAGCAAAGGTAGTAGAGCCAGACGAGGCAGATGCAACAGGGTCAGTCGTAGTGGAGTCGGAGGTGGTAGACGCTGCAGCAGGCGCTGAAGGGGCGGCACTGAGAGACGCAGCAGGCAGGCGAGAGAGGACAAGCGTAGCGACCTCTTAGGCTAGTTTGGCGCAGTCATCGGCTTGTGCCTAAAGGTGCTCTTCGGCGATGCGCTGAGCTTTGCAAGCGGCATACAGTTTGCGCTGCAGCTCTGCAATAAAGGACTCGTCGTTGTCAGGCATGACGATAGACTACTCTACACGAAAACATCCAGCAAAGTTTCCCCTGCCCCAATGGGCGTGGGAAAGTCAGAGAGGGTGAGTTGATGGTCATCGCTGCGCTGCTGGACAGCCCGACCCAAAAGACGCACCCAGGCATAGCACAGAGGAGACGAGGCAGAAAGCAGGACAGTGGACAGGCTATGCAAGTCGGCGGGTGGCGGCACAGAGCAGGAGGACTAACACAGTCGCAGCTGTGGCAAGGACGGAGAAGGAAGCAATCAGGGGGATGAGAAGGTAAGAGCCCCCTGAGAGTGTGGATGCGCTCAGAGTCAATGCAGCTGTAGTGGCGGAGATGACGGCGACAACGTGGGAGCGAACAATGGATGGCTCTGCTGTTGCTGAGGCAACGCCGGCTGCTGTGGATATGAGAATGGCTGAAGAGGCAGAGGAGATGGCGGTGGCGGCAGATGCGGCTGGAGATGCCACTTCAGTAGCGGCTGCTGGTCGCTGCTAGGCATTGTCAGCTGCCACTGTCGTCACCGGTCAATAGGCCACTACAGCCTCTGTGTAGGCCTTAGTGGCACGACCAGTGGAGGTGGCAGCGGATGCGCGTGCGGTAGCAGAAAAAGTAGCTAACGCTAAGGCGGCTGCGCTGATCATGCCTAGTGCCACCCTAGCGAATGCGAGCGCGTAGTGCACAAGGGGCACTGCGTCGTGGTCGGCCGTTGCTGCACTGGCTGAGTTGTGATCGTTGGGCCGACTAGGGGATGGGGAGGTTCTTACCGCTTCAGAACAAAGCAGTGCCGGCGTCGGCGATGCAGAGTCGTGCGACACCGCAGACCCGTTGTCACTCACGTACCACCACCGAGCGTGACGTAGGGATTCGCGTGCGTTGGAGTCGGAGCCAACCGGGTCTGCTCTAGAATGCCGCAACTACGCCAGGTTGAAGTCTTTGCAGCAACTGACGCTGCTGTCAATGCCGCTGCTGCTACTACTGCTGCCAACACCGCTGCAGCCGCGACTGATGTTGTCGATGCTACTTCCAATTCTACTGCTGCTGCCAACGCTGCTACTTCCGCTATTGCTACTGCCAATACTTCTGCCGATGCTGTTGCTGCTGCCAACACTGATGCTGTCACTGCTACTGCTGCCAACGCCATGGCTGCCACTGCTATTGCTGCCGATGTCGCTGCCGATGCTGCTGCTGCAATCGCGCCCGTGCTGCTAAGGCCGCTGCTGCTGGCGTTGCAGTTGCTACTACACCGAATGTAATGGCTGTGGTTGTCGTGATGGTCCAGCTGTGGCTGTAGTTGCCACGATACCTCCAGCTGCTGGATCAGATGCGGCTGTGGCGACTATAGGTTGCCGTTACAGCTGCTCCCAAAAACTCTGCAGCAATGCTGCTACTGCGACCGCGGGTGCTATTGCTGTCGCTGCTGCTAATAATGCTATCCTGCGGCTGCAATGCTCCAGCGGTAGGTATGATGCATGTCGCTACTCCCGGTGTGCTGGTGAGCGCCTTTCACACGGCGCTCATCCTCCTGTCGTAAGCGAACAGGGGCTTTGGCTGCCCCGTTCAACCTTGCCGTGTGCCGATCATCCGCCAAAAATGGCGGAGGCGGCTGACGTGGAGAGTAGCTGCCGATCTGTATTGGTTTTTCACACATCTCTTACTTGTACTCTGTTGTGTCCTCCCGGCTTGTGTACATCGGCATGCAGATGACTGACGGCGAGACGCGGCACTGCTAGAGTGTCGTCTGGTGGAGCCGATGCACGCTGAGGCCTATTCGCAGTTTTCTGGAGCCTCCTCCCTCCAACGTGCTCAGCTCCATCAATAGACCTCCTCAACAGTCATGCTGCCGGCAGTCACTATCGTTGCATATGCTGTCTGCAGGCGTCTAGCATCGTTTCTGACTGCACTTTTGCATTCGCAGCGCCATATAATGCCTAGGGTCAAAGCTTCATGATTTTCGGGCATTGTTGGTACCGGGATTAGCGTCGACGCTGCCTCGGTTTAGGCAGCCATAACTCCTCACTACTATTTTTCTGGTTGATTCTGACCGCACAACTGTGTTTGCAGCGTGCTTATCATGGTGTGTCCAGTTTTCAGGCAAAACGGAAGACGCCCGGGTTTTAGACTGTCGGCCGTCTAGCAGGGCTCACCGAGAAAACCCTGCCTGCCAGAAAATAGGTCTGTTTTTTTATTGGCTTAGAAACTGAGTAACAAGCTCTACAAAGTTGGGGGGGAGTTAGAACTTGGAGGGGTCTCCCATTGTTTCTCATTCTCACTTCTTCATCAGTCATTTCCAGTTTTCAGCTGTTGTCTAGCGCTAACTCTGGCGCACGCAGTTCTGAGTAGCAAACACCAGAGCTCTCAGACTTAAGCTCTGGTGCAGCAGACTCAAGGGGTAACTTAAGTAACCAACGTGGGTTCCCGCACGCTGCATGAAAAATGATGCTGCCCCAACATGCTGCTATAGGAGATTTCCCGCTTGGTAACAGAGCTAGAGTGCATTAGAAGTAGCAAAACACTGGCGAACAGGTCCAGTCAACGTCGGCGGACCCCAGAACCCGCTTGTGCGGGGGAAATGCTGACGGATTACTTCCGACAACGTTGAATCGCCGGGTAGCGTCGTCAAAACGTTCCCAACGCGGGGGACATGCTGCAAGAATGTTTTCGACGGCACTAACCCCATGACAGTGGTAGCGTTGGTGGATGCACGGCCGGCACCGAGGACCAACGCTAGAGCAGCATCGATGCAGGTGGCCACAACACCAGGAAAGTGAGTGTACTGCTAACAGCGCAGCAGTAGTAGCACGATGCAAGCACACGTAGTGAGAAACTAGTTGCAGAACCAGCAGCAACCAGCTGCTACTACACCAAGCAGTAGTATTAACAACAGTAGTGAGCAGCAAGCAGCGAGTAGCAGTAGTACCCAGTAGATGCAGCAGTAGCAGCGGGCAGCGGTAGCAGCCGGTAACAGCAACAGCAAGCAATAGCAGCAGCCGGCAGTAGCAGCAGTAGCAGCGAGCAGCAGCCAACACTAGCTAGCAGCAGCCAGTAGCAGCTGCTGGTAGCAGTAGCAACAGAAACTGCTCGTAGCTTGCTGCTCGCAACGAACAATGAGCAGTGAGCGGCGAGCTCGCTGCTTGCAATGAGCAGCTCGCTGCTCACAACTCGCAACAAGTAGTGAGCAGGGATGAATGGAAAAAATGCATCGCAACCTCACAATTGGCCCTACTATAGCAGCAACAGCCACTATAGCCACTACAGCAGCTGTAGTAGCTGTAGCAACACTAGTAGTACATAGCAGCTTAGCAGTAGCGGCATCAGGTGTAACAACACCAGTAGTGGGAGCAGCATTGATAGTAGTAGCAGCAGAAGTAGCAGCTTCTGCAGCAGCAGCGGCAGCAACAGCAACAGCAAAAACAGGAGCACCGGCAACAACAACAACAGGAGCAGAAGCAGCTCTGTAGCTGACGTAGCAGCGGCTAGAGCAGCAGCGGCTGAAGCAACAGCGCGACAACTCTTGTTGATGTCAGCCACACTCGGCTGACATCAGTGCTGACATCAGCAACAACAACAAAAAAAGCTATAGCAGCAGCTATTGGCATGAGCCATCCTAGGCTGACGTCATTGCTGACATCAGTAGCACACACACCAAAAAAGGAAGGAGGCAAAACAAAGGACATTATGGCAGAGAATAAAGAGGGGTCCTCCTCTTTTGGAGGACCCCCCTTCCTGCAATAACTACAACAGAAGCAGCAGTAGCTGCAGCAGCAGCTGCCGCCAGTGCAATAGAAACAACAGCAGCAGCAGGAGTAGCAGCAACAACAAAAGCCACAGCAGCAACAGCAGCAACTGTAGCAACATCCGTTTCCGAAGTAATAGCAAAAGCAACCGCATCAGCACCAACACCCCGCAGGCTCTGTCGTCGATCGTGCTGGCTTGACACATCCGCTCGCCGCTTTGCGCCTGCAGCTCAAAACGCTGACACCACAGCTAGCGGCAATGCAACCACCGACACAGCTGTCGTAGTAGCAGCCGCAACAGAAGCATCAGCAGCTGCCGTAGCAGCCACAACAGGAGCAGCAGTATCAGCAAGCACCTTTTGTTCAACCCAGGTACACGAACCCTACAATATCATATGCCACACAGTCACTCGCATAGCAACACACCTAGCACGAACAGCAGATAGTGACGTCACTCCTAGGCCTCACTCCGGGTGCCGACCGCAGGCAGAAGGACTTTGAAACCCCAGCGCCGTTGCTTCAAGCTGGTGAGCAGTTCCGCAGCTGTGAGCTCAGCTTCCGAATCTGGGCACAGGATGAGGGCTTGTGGTCCTAATACGTCCTACCCTTCGACTCCACCCAAGCCGACCAAGTATATGACGCCGGTCGCGTCGTGCATGCCCTCATCCCTGTCGCCCCACCAGCTGCACGTCTCGCCCTCGAGCCCTTCCTGGGTGACCTCATCACTCGTACAATCCCTGACCCCGCCACAACGTGGCACGTACTTACGCGCCCTCGTCGTCTGTCCAGTGACGCCGAGGCCAGCTGCCTGATCCGGGAGTTCAACTCCCTCCGCATGGGGGAGACCAAAACGGTCACCTCCTATTGGCAACGCGTAGAGGACATCCTATGCCGCCTCGGAGACGCTTCGCCACACCCTCTCTTCATGCTCCTCACCATCAAGTGCGGCGCCACCGACGTCTTCTCTGACGTCTTTGTCCACTAATCCCAGGAGCTCCTCGTCGTGATGGTTGTCCAGGGTACCCTCATGCCCTAGGAATACGAGCTCTTCCTCTGCATCGAGGAGGCTTGTCCGGAGTCACATATCCATTGCACAAAGTCCCTCGCCTCTCCCGTTGTTGTCTCAATGGCTGTTGTCACCCCAGCAGCAGCAGTGTCTCCCGCCACCTCCTCGTCCGGCAAGAAGAAGCACAGGGGCAAGAAAGGCAAGGGTCCACAACAGCAGTCCAGGAGATTCGGTAGTGGTAGCCTTGTCTTCCACAACTGTGGCCAGTCACGACACGGGTGGTACACGTATCTGCTCCCGACTGACGAGGCTCACATCATTGCCACCATGTGTCGCCAGTGTGAGCGTCGCCTTGCCACCACTGCCGTGACTGTCGTTGCTCCTGCTACATCTGCGTCGCTCGCGATGACTCCACCGCAGTATCTTCCACAGCCGTCTACTCTTGCTCCTCCGTCACCGGTGCCTTCCTCCTCCCTCTTAGACTCCGGTGCCGTCACACCACAGTTGGTCTACTCCGTTGGACCCTCTACCCGCGAGCGTCAGTTGGAGCAGTTCATCGCACTCTAGCTCGGCCTTCCGAGTACGAGTTGCATCGTCGTTGGTTCCACTGTCCTACCCTGCATGACGGGGTCTGTGCTGCGATCATGCCCTATACCTTCGTCCACTCCATCCTCTGTCGTGCCCTTTCCACCTGCTCCTTTTTGTGATGATGTTGCCTGGCTAGATGACTAGCAATCCCGGTTTGCACCCCCGTCCATCGCATCCGCGTCGCTTGTTCACTGCCATGTGACTGTCAGCGACCTGGCCACACCGGTCCAGGATTTGTCAGAGACCTGGATCATTGACTCCGGGGCCACGCATCACATGACGGCCTCGCGCGAGGCCTTCAGTGTCCTCGGCCCCGTCACCGATGTCTCCGGGGTTCGGACAGGTTCTGGTCAGGTTTAACCCGTTCGTGGTGTCGGCGTTGTTCGTTTCTGTGTTCTTGCTGGTGATGTCTTCGTGAATGATGTCCTCTTTGTCCCTAGCCTTGAGCTCAGCCTCCTGTCTGTCACCACCCTTGATCATATGAGCATGGTCGTTCAGCACTCGCATGGTTTTAGCACTATGTCGTTGCTTTCTTCAGGTTGTGACGTTTTGCATGCCACCGCCCGTAGCAACTTGTGGCATGTACCACGCCTGCCGCTTTCACCTCTGTCTCCTCCTCATTGGCCGACACTGGCCACGTGTTTGTTACTAGCACACTCTCTCCGCAGCACACACGTCTCTTGCATCGTCGCCTCTGACACGTCCACTCTGTCGCTGTTGATAGCATGCTTTGCACGCAGCCTGCCACGGGCCTTGATTGAGCCTCCTTTCCTCTGCCGTGTCCCACCAAGTGCATTGATTGTGCTCAGGGGAAGATGCACCGTGTCACCTACCCCCTATCTGCCTCTCGACCGACCGTCCTGCTTGACTTGGTTCACTCTTATGTCATGGGTCCCCTCCCGTTAGATTCCGTCGGAGAGCACGGTCGTTATAACCTGACACTTATGGAGGACTACTCTGGCTATTGTTGGGTCACCTCTCTCCAACCATTCGGGACTGGCTTGTCCTTGCTGACCGCGAGTGTGGTCGTCCTCTCCACCACCTCCGTTCTAATCACGGGGGTAAGTTTTTGGGGGAGACCACACTCTTCCTCGCCTCCTGTGGCGTCCATCATGAGACGTCGGCGCCTTACACTCCAGTCCAGAACGACGTCTCTGAGCGGTGGAACCGCACCATGGCCGACGCCGTCCGCACCATGCAGGTCAAGTCCGGTCTCTCTGACTGATTCTACTTCGAGGCCATGACCTACATGACATGGGTCTGGATCCGGATTCCCAACGGACCCATTCCCCGTCAGACCACACCATACCAACACTAGTGCGGAGAGCGAGCCGACCTCCGTCCGGCCTGCGTCTGGGGCTAAGTAGCCATCGTGTGGTTGCCTGTCCCACACCAGGGTGGCAAGCTCGAGCCTCGCGGTCGTCCCTGCACCTTCCTTGGCGTCTCGCATCAGTCAAAGTCATGGTGTTTCTGGGATCCCAACCGGCACTGCATCGTCGAGTCCCGGGACGCCCTCTTCTTTGAGGACCTGTTTCCCCACGACCTCGTTCGCTCCGACACGTCGATGTTCCTCCCATAGTGTGGGGTAGTGGGGGTCCGTCCTCCGTCCAGCCGCGTCTGGGCGTCCCATCATCTACACCCGCGGGTCCTTCTGCGTCGGTTGCCCCGTTTGTGTCCGCCAGCTCCTCAGGGACGGCTACCCCTTCCGTATCCGCCAGCCCTTCCGGGTCGGCTGCCCGGTCCGTGTCCGCTAGCCCCTCAAGGCCAGCTGCCCCGTCCGTATCCGCCAGCCCCTCAGGGCCGACTGCCCCGTCCGTGTCCGCGAGCCCCTCAGGGTCGGCTACCCCGTCCGTGTCCGCCAGCCCCTCAGGGCCGGCTGGCCCGTCCGTGTCCGCCAGTCCCTCACGGCTGGCTGCCCCATCCATGTCCGCTAGCCCCTTAGGGCCGGCTGCCCCGTCCATGTCCGCCAGCCCCTCAGGGCCGGCTGCCCCGTCCGTGTCCGCCAGCCCCTCCGGGCCGGCTACCCCGTCCGTGTCCGCCAGCCCCTCAGGACCGGCTACCCCGTCCGTGTCCGCCAGCCCCTCAGGGCCGGCTGCCCCGTCCGTGTCCGCTAGCCCCTCAGGGCCGGCTGCCCGGTCCGTGTCCGCCAGTCCCTCAAGGCCGACTACCCCGTCCGTGTCGACGCACTACACACATGGTCCGGAAGGGAGCATTCCACCCAGGCTGATAGTGAGCACTCAGACCGCCTCCTCACACCCTCTCGTGCCACGACCTCCTATCACCCCACGAGGCTCCTTGCCTCCTGCCAGACCCACTTCCACAGACGTGAATGGGGACCCCGGCACCAAGGAACTTGACTTGGCCATACTTTCATTCATCACTGACCTACATCCAAGGCCGGCCTTGGGCTATACCTTGCTCCATCAGGAGCACCGGTATGCCGTTGCGGCCACGCTCACGCGTATGCCACTAGGGGCGTAGGACGTGCACGCCCTTACTATCTGCCCTACAGAGCGACCAGAGGACCCAGCCATCCTATGCGAGGCTCGGGTGTCTCCCAAGGTTGTTCATTGGAAGGTTGCATGCACCGATGAGCTTGCCGCCATTCAACAACATCACGTCTATGAGCTCGTCGACCTCCTACCGGATCGTAAGGCCATCGGCACCAAGTGGGTTCTCCCACAAAAGTGGAAGCCAGACGGGTCCCTATACAAGTACAAGGCCCGTCTTATAGCCAAGGGGTTTGCTCAAGTCCCTTGGATCGACTATGACCAGATCTTTGCCCCGATCAGTCGGTTCTTCACTAGCCGAGCGTTGTTCAGCCCCGTTGTCCAGTACAGGTGGGAATTGCATCAGATGGATGTGAGCAACGTCTTTCTCCATGGCTCACTAGAGGGCAAGGAGCTCTACATGGTGCAGCATCCAGGCTTCAACGATGGTTTCGGCAAGGTCCAAAAGCTGCGGAAGGCTCTCTATGGCTTGAAGCAGTCACTACGCTGCTCGAACCAGGAGATCAGTCGTACGCTTCTCACCGGAGGCCTCCTTTGTAGCTCTGCCGACCCCGCACTGTCCATCAATCTACGAGGTCAAACCCTCATCGCTGTCCTGGTCTATGTCGATGACCTGCTCATCGCATCACCGGATGCAGCCGCCATCCAACGTGTGAAGAACCTGGTGCATGTTGCCTACCAGATGAAGGACCTCCAGTCAACACGAGTCTTTTTGGGCATGGAGCTTGAGCATGATCACTCTATGGGCATCCTGCATGTCCATCAGGCCGCCTACATCCAGACCTTGTCCGAGCGCTTTGCTGAGGACTTGCCACTTGTGCCGAGAGCCTCCTCACCCATGTCGCCCGGTGGTCAGACCATGCTCAAGAGCTCTGATCTAGCTATGGTAAGGAAGCCAGTAGACATGACCACATATTCATGCGTCATTGGGTCACTGATGTTCCTGGCGACGATGACGCGTCCAGACATTGTGTTCGCTGTCAACCTCTTGGCACAATTCTCTCAGGAGCCGCGTCACCTCCACTTCGAGGCCGCGATCCGAGTACTGCGCTATGTTGTCTCTATCCCACAACAAGGCCTCATGTTCCGTCGATAGTCGTCCGTTGTAGTGACGGGATAAACCGAGAGTGACTCGGCCGGCAGTCCGGACGGTAAGAGTCGTACAAGCTGGATCTTTCTTGTTGGCACAACGGTAGTATCCTGGCGCAGTAGCAAGCAAGGTTACATTGCGTGTAGCACTGCTGAGGCTGAGTACGTGGCCCTTGGTTCTGGCGCTTGTGAGGTCGTGTGGTTGCGCCGTCTGTTGTCCGAGTTGCGTCAGTCAGTCCCGTCCATCACGTTACACTGTGACAATGAAAGTGCCTGGGCCATTGCTGACTATGATGGCGTGCATCACACTCCCACAAAGCACATCAATGTCGAGTATCACTATGTGTATTCGTTGTTGTATGACGGCAGCATCAGCATTGTGTGGGTTGAGGCAGCATGGTAGTTGGCTGACTTTTTGACCAAGGCACTGAAACGTGACTCGTTCAAGAAGGCTGTGAATGCGGTCGGTGTGCGTCCGTGAGGTTCTCTCTCACCCTGTCCGCTTGGTCTCTGTGCTCTCTGCCCGTCTATGTGCAGTACGCATGTGACTCATGGGGGAGTGTTGATTTTTTACACATGTCTCACTTGTACTCTGCTGTGTCCTCCTGGCTTGAGTACATCGGGGTGCAGATGAGCGACGGTGAGACACGGTGCTGCTGGAGTGTCTTCTGGTGGAGCCGACGCATGCTGAGGCCTACACGCAGTTTGCGAGAGCCTCCTCCCTCCACAGTGCTCAACTCCATCGGCAGACCCCCTCGACAGTCGTGCCGCCGGCAGTCACTGCCGCTGCATATGCTGTCTACACGCGTCCAGTGCCGTGTTTGACTGCACTGTTGCGTTCGCAGCGCCATGTTATGCCTGAGGTCCAAGTTTCATGATTTTCAGGCACTGTTGGTACCATGGATTAGCGTAGACACTGCCTCGGTTTAGGTAGCCATGACTCCTCACTGTTATCTTTCTAGCTGATTCTGACCGCACGACTGCGTCCGCATCAAATGTAATATGGTATGATCCAGTTTCAGGCAAAACGGACGACATCCGGGTTTTGGGCTGTCGGCTGTCTGGCACGGCTCACCGGGAAAACCCTGCCTGCCAGAAAATAGGTCAATTTTCTGATTGGCTTAGAAACTGAGTAACAAGCTCTACGGAGCTGGGGGGGAGCTAGAACTTGGGCGGGTCTCCCGTTGTTGCTCATTCTCAGTTCTTCATCAGTCATTTCCAGTTTTTAGCTGTTGTCTGGCGCTCACTCTGGCGCGCGCAGTTCTAAGTAACAAACACCAGACCTCTCAGACTTAGGCTCTCGTGCAGCAGACTGAGGGGGCAGCTTAAGCAACGAGCGTGGGTTCCCGCACGCTGCATCAACAATTCTGCTGTCCCAACCTGCTCCTATAGGAGATTTCCAGCTATCTGTGGGACTGCAGAGGCGCGTGACACATGCACTGCAGTCCCACTGGCTGAGAATGCCAGACAGACGGGCTGCAACACTCCTGTGTTGTTGTCCATTTGCTGCTACAGTAAGTCAGCTGCGGCGGTGGCGATGATTGCGCGGAAGCGGCCACACGGATCCCAGGACGCTGCTGCGAAGCATCCAATGCTTAAGTGTGAACGATCTGCCCTTGCAGCTCTGATACGAGTGCTGAGGGACACGAGGGAACAGGTCACAGTGGGGAGTACACACACAGAGCGGCCATGGACATGGATTGCTTGACTTTGGCAGGCAAAAGTCGTGACAAGAGAGTGGTGTTAGCGAGGAGAAGCGAGCGCATGTCAAGGTCCCCCACGGTCTGGTGAGGAGCAAGCTCACCTTCGACGGTGGGATTTTGCCCAAGGCGTAGCTCGACCTAAGCTCTCGCCGTTCTTTTTCCTGTTTTGCCCCCAGTCAAAAATCCGGCAGCATTCTACCTAGGGGGTCCAACCCGGGCTACCCTATTCTGATGCCCCCCCCCCCAAAAAGCTCAAAACTGTCCAAGCATTATCCAAGGTGCATAAAGGACTGCAGGCAAGCCTGATGCACAGCACCCTGCACAGTTATCTTTTCCATGGCGGCCTCTGTTCAAACTGTTGGCAGCCTGTCCACCTGGACTGCCACAGTCTCTTCCATCGCCGTTGCACCAACACCGACAGTTAGGTCGCCGTCAACTGTCGAGCAGCTCGTCAGTCACCTGCAAGGGGTAATGTGTTTGTGTGTATGTGTGTGTGTGTGTGTGTGTGTGTGTGTGTGCGTGCGTGCGTGCGTGCATGCGTGCGTGCGTGCGTGCGT